>VDFB02326516.1:0-47581 GCA_007258455.2 Sequoia sempervirens
CATATTGTTCGAGGAATCGGTCCTGAAATATTTGGAGACAATCAATAGAGGTTGTTGCTAGGCTATTGAACTAATCCCTAGCTTCTTCAATAAGTGACATCATGAATAGCCTCATATGTAAATCTTCATAAGGTACATCCAAATCTTGAATGAAGGCATCGAAGCTCCTTAAATGGTCTTCAGCAAAAATTGCACTACTTCCTGTAAACTGATCCGAGGGATATTTTCACTAAAAATTGAAGAATCTCCAATACTCCAAATTTTAGCACCATCAAAAGAAGCTCGATGTCTTGATTCCAAAGAAACTTGAATGGAGTCAAACAGAGCTATAGAGCCCAAGTTATTGCCGGTCAAAGTTCAGTCAACAACTAGTCAACTCAGGGCCCAGGGCAAGAAAAAAGGTCAAATTTTGATGTCACCAAAAGTGTTCAAAATTGATATCAACATGAAGAGCTCGACAAGAACTTTTCGATGGTGTTTGTTTTGCGTAAATCGGAGCTCGTATGTGCGAGATATGGAAGGTCAAAGCTCATGGTTGACTAGGTTGACTTGAATGTATAATGATGACGTCAGAATGACGTCATCATCCTAATATGGATGAGTCATGAGGTGACACATGGTGGCTTCCCAAAGTTACATGTTGCAACAATTTGTTGGAGATGGCTTTATTTAAAAAATTAAAAATATATATATATATAAAAGCCTACCACTTCTCCCATTTAAAAGCCTTAATTTAAGGCCTACATGAGAAAAAGTAGGTGGGGTATTAATTTAAAACAAAAAAAAATTACCCCTATTTAAATGGGATAAAACACCCCTTTAATATTTAAAAATACATGTGGTTGGGAGATCCCCTTTTTAAGGGGAACTTAAACATTATTTTTAAAGAGAAAAACAAATTTCCAACCAATTCACCCCCTATATTTAAGGATTAAATCCTTAACAAAATCAAGCCCATTTATATTGAAAGGTGAATTATTAAGATCTCCAAATAAATCTTGAAATGAATTATGGAATAAAATTACAAGAGGCCATCCGTGAAGATTTTATGTAAAATTGGATGGGTTGTTTTAACGGGAGGATATCCCTATGTAAATAAGGGGGGATTTTCAAATAATATTTTCTATGTAAAGGGGATATTGGGAGGTTTTGAAAATCAATTGGTTATGAACCAATTTGAGTAATTTTTTTGTATAAAAAAGGTAGAATGGGGGGTGTGATATTAAGTAATTTTTTTGAATAATTTTTGGTGAAGTTGTGAATCAGAGAAATAGGGAGATTTTCTAAGGAGATTATTTTGAGCCTTTTGTAAGTCAAAGTATTGTCATGCTGCCAAAGTGCTCTTGGTGCATTTGTAACTGATTTTTTGGAGATTAATCGGATCGGTCTCACTCTATTGGAGGTGACCCAGAGACGTAGTCACATTTGTGGCAAACTTCATTATCAGATCGTTTGCACTCTCTCTCTTCTTCCTTCTCAATTTCATTCTTTTCACCTTTAGTTTTTAATGCATAATTTCAATAATGTATGCATGAATTGTATTTATGCTTAATTCACATGTTAATGTGTTAATTTTGTTTATGTAATTTGGATTTTCATGATTTGTAAACATTAAGCATTCAAATGCAATTAGTCTAGATCCTAATTAGATCAAGTGCTATCAGAGCTTTTGGTGACTATTATTGTAGTTGTTTTGAATGCTAACATGATCCAGGATTCAGAAGGACAAAGGAAAGCTTGTGGAATTTAATCCTAAGATCAGAAAACAAAGATTTTTTTTGAAGATGTCTGTATCTAGAATGGAGGTACCTGAAGAGCTCAGTAATCAAGAGTTTTGAAGAGCTTTTTGGCAGATGAAAGCTGCATTGGAGATGCTACTCAAAAGAAGGGAAGAACGCATGAAACGTGAAGAAGATCATGGAGATAGTAAAATCAAGAAGAAGCAATCAGGAGGTGGTGATAACCTCAAAAATATTTGCCGTCTACTCCTCCTCCTTCTCCTCATTCTCCTTCTTATTCTACACATTCTCTTTCTGGTAATCCTTTTAAGGGTGTAAATAAGCCTCAAATTAAATTGGATGTTAAATTTGAACTACCTAAGTATTGTGGTGAATTATATGCTGAAAAACTAGATGATTGGATTCAGCATGTAGAAGTTTATTGTAGAGTTCAAAACCTCTTTGATGATGCTTCTAGGATCCAGTTAGCCACTCTTCGGTTGGGAGGTACAACTCTTACCTGGTGGGAGAGTAGGACTAGAGTAGAAATTTCACAGCATGGTAGAGTCAATTTATCTTGGTTAGAATTTATTAATGCTCTTAAAAAACAATTATATCCCTTAGGTCATAGGCAACAATTAATGATGAATTGGCAAGTGTTTAAACAAGGGAAAGGTCAAACTGTCCAAGAGTACACCCATGAATTCAAAAAGAAGGCTATTGCATTAAATGTATCTTTGTACACCCAGGATACTTTGTTAAAGTACATAGGAGGTCTTCATTCATATCTTAGACATTCCATTTTGGTTTTCAACCCTTGTAATTTGGATGAAGTGTCTGTTCAAGCTACACACTTAGAGTCAAGGGGAAAGGGTTCTTTCATTGATAATGATAACTTTGTAAATAAATCTTCTAAGGTTGTAGAGACAGGGAAATGAAAGAAGACAACTACAGTCAAGAAGGATGATAGGTTTTCTTGCACCCATTGTGACAAGAAGGGTCATGATGAAGACCACTGCTAGAAGTTGCATCCCGAATTGAAGCCTAAGTGGGCTCAAAGACAGAATCAGAAATAGAAGGGTTAGGAGAAATCCACAAATGTTGTTATGGATCTTGGTTCTGATTCTAATGATGAAACTAAGATAACAGCTATGGGTTTGAAAGGTAAAGCTCCTAATTCCAATGTTTCCTTTGATAGTTGTGCTTCTACTTCTAAAGTTAATGATTCCTCTGAAGATAAGAAAAGGAATGAGCTTTTTCATTTAAGGGTTGTTGCTAAGAACATTAAGATTGATGCACTCATAGATAGTGGTTCTCAAGTTAACTTAATTTATGAAGATGTTGTAAGAAACTTGGGATTGAAAATTACATTGCATAAGAAACCTTATCCACTGGGTTGAATTTGCGAGAATGATAAATTGCAAGTAACAAGACAATGCACTTTAAAATTCACAATCACTAGTAAGTTTGTGGATGAAGTACAGTTTGATATGGTTCCACTAGATATCTGTGGGATAGTTCTGGGTAGTCCTTATCTATATGATTAGAAAGCTATTTTCTACAAGGAAAAGAATCATTATCATTTGTTTAAAGATGGCATTCAGTATATTGTACATTCTCACAAGACTAAGACTGATCGTTCTTTTACAAACACAAGGAAATTAAAGAGGGTGATTAATGCAAGTAAAGATTTAACTCTTATGTATGTCAGCACAGGTGGTTCTTGACAAGAACTTGGAGTAGCTAACTAGGATCAAATGTCATGGGATGCACCCACAATACAACATGAGGGAATGGTGATTGAAAGCATTGATAGATCCTTGGATAAAAATGTTTCTGTTGCAAAAGATTGATATGTTGTTGATTTATTCTCTTTCATCTTTGCATTATTGTTCAGCTTGATGCTAGTCAATATTTGTTGGTCAGTGGCTATGACAGTTGATGTAGATGCTTATGGAAGTGATAAAGTGATGTTTATGTTCAACAATATTGTTGCAGTCTTCATTGTGATTGTGAGCCATGTATATAGATGTACAGAGGATATAATACAAGTGGGGAGGCTAAGTCCTCACCTAATGTCAGTATAAATGTCACTTTTGGAGGTCCAAAAGTTCTCCAATGGGGAGGCCTGATCCGGGGGATATTTTCACTAAAAATTGAAGAATCTCCAATGCTCCAAATTTTAGCACCATCAGAAAGAGCTCGATGTCCTAATTCCAGAGCAACTTGAATGGAGTCAAACAGAGCTACAGAGCCCAAGTTATTGCTAGTCAAAGTTTAGTCAACAACTAGTCAACTCAGGGCCCAGGGCAAGAAAAAAGGTCAAAATTTGATGTCACAAAAGTGGTCAAAATTGATATCAACATGAAGAGCTTGGCAAGAGCTTTTCGATGGTGTTTGTTTTGGGTAAATCGGAGCTCGTATGTGTGAGATATGGAAGGTCAAAGCTCATGGTTGACTAGGTTGACTTGAAGGTATAACGATGACGTCAGCATGACGTCATCATGCTGACATGGATGAATCATGAGGTGACACATGGTGGCTTCCCAAAGTTACATGTTGCAGCAATTTGTTGGAGATGGCTTTATTTAAAAAATTAAAAATATATATATATATATATAAAAGCCTACCACTCCTCCCACTTAAAAGCCTTAATTTAAGGCCTACGTGAGAAAAAGTAGGTGGGGTCTTAATTTAAAAGAAAATAAATTTACCCATATTTAAATGGGATAAAACCCCTTTAAATATTTAAAAATACATGTGGTTGGGAGATCCCCTTTTTAAGGGGAACTTAAACATTATTTTTAAAGAAAAAAACAAATTTCCAACCAATTCACTTCCTATAATTAAGGATTAAATCCTTAAAAAAATCAAGCCCGTTTATATTCAAAGGTGAATTATTAAATCTCCTAATAAATCCTGAAATGAATTATGGAATAAAATTACAAGAGGTCATCCGTGAAGATTTTATGTAAAATTGGATGGGTTGTTTTAATGGGAGGATATCCCTATGTAAATAAGGGGGGATTTTCAAATAATATTTTTTATGTAAAGGGGATATTGGGAGGTTTTGAAAATCAATTGCTTATGAACCAATTTTAGTAATTTTTTTGTATAAAAAGAGTAGAATGGGGGGTGTCAGATTAAGTAATGTTTTTGAAGAATTTTTTGTGAAGTTGTGAATCAGAGAAACAAGGAGATTTTCTAAGGAGATTATTTTGAGCCTTTTGTAAGTCTAAGTATCGTCATGCTGCCGAAGTGCTCTTGGTGCATTTGTAATTAATTTTTTGGAGATTAATCGGATTGGTCTCACTCTATTGGAGCGGACCCGAAGACGTAGTCACGTTTGTGGTGAACTCCATTATCAGATCGTTTGCACTCTCTCTCTCTTCTTCCTTCTCAATTTTGTTCTTTTCACCTTTAGTTTTTAATGCATAATTTCAATAATGTATGCATGAATTGTATTTCCACTTAATTCATATGTTAATGTGTTAATTTTGTTTATATAATTTGGATTTTCACAATTTGTAAACATTAAGCATTCATATGCAACTAGTCTAGATACTAATCAGATCATAAACTTAGGCACCAAACCTCTCCAACTGCCATCCATGGGGTAAGGGTATAATTGAAATCCTACCAAATCAATTGTATGATCATGGTGGTATACTGATGAGGGGGAGGGTTAAGTGGGTACTGGTACATTGGGTTTTTATATTGCATGTTATGATGTGGCACATGATGCTGACTAGGAGGTGGATGTACATTTGTATATTGTGTGGGAATATGAGGTGGGTGATTTGGCTGTCTACATTGATTCCCTACTTAATGGTGAGGGACCCCTAGTGGATCATAATGCCCTACACCATGATTACCTTGTTTATGAGGTGGTACTTACTTTGAGGGGAAACTAGCTGTGTGAGTAATGTTCTGAGCTTTCTACAATTTGAATTCTCTCATTGCTTGTGTCATCTGAACTTTTTCCTGCTCTTTCCTCTCCCTTTTCTAAGATTCAAACCATGCTTTAACTTCTTCATAAGTTAAAGATTCATAATCTTATTGAGGAATTTCATGATCAGTGGGTCCATTATGATTACCTTCCATTTTTTTATCATATTCATGTTGAATCCTGATTCATTCAGCCTCAAGTTCAGCTCTAAACTCAGCCTGTTTCTAAGGATCATAAAAAGGATTCTTTTGATCTTCCAGGGTACAAGGCTCTTCACTTGAATTATCTTTCCATGTATCATAATAGTTATATGTTTCACCATGAGGTATTGATGATTTGTCTTTGTTCATCATGTACATGTCCTCACTTACCTCTTTACCCTTGTTAGCCTTATCATTTTTGTGTGTCCACTTACTACTATTAGCAGGAGCTCCAATATGACCTCCCCTATATTGAGATCTTCTTTCATTCATGTTGCAATGTTTTATTAGAGTCTCCACTCACTTTCTTAAAAGTGAGAAAATGATTGTTTCTTGTTATTCCTAGCAGAGTCTATATATAGGATTTTTGACTCTATGATGAAGGCACATATTCTTTGTTATCCCTAATAGAGTCACCAATTTGTTATCTCTCAAAAACACAGGTTTGAACCATGAAAGGTTGCCAAGCTTTCACAATGTTTTAGGGTAATAGAAAAGGTCAAAAGATTTAGACCTTCTACCCTTTAGGTGCTGCAAGACCTTGGCGGGTGTACCTATATGAATCAAGTAGACTTGACTTTTGATCTTCTCTCTTGCAGTGATTTGTCCACGATGGTAGATGAAAATGGACAAACTAAATAAAATTTGGTATAAATTGTATATGATATTAAAACTAAAACCTAATATGCTCAGTTAACAGATGTAAAAAGGAATGAATAAAACTGAATGATGAAACACAGAGACTAGTGCCTTATTGGGTATGTGGAGTCAAGAGAAATCCAAAACAAGTACTTCACTTTGGCAGAAATTCAAGTTATTTAGCATTTAATTTGGTTTATAACTTGTATAAACATGCAAGGTTATGATTACCGAGTTCTTCTTAGTGATCCAATTGACATTCTCTAATTACTATGATCAATTTAAAGGATTTAATATTTACTAGAAAGAACTAATCAATTAACCATACAGATGTAGCAAATGTGCACTGAAAAACTGGATATAAACTTGTTACACCAATTTAAATAACCAGAAAACACTACACTAGAGACAAATTCAATAATACTTTCAATGAACACCATAAACAACTGATACCAAAAAAAACTGCACCATATTATTAAATTTCAATTGATATCTCCATGATTTGAAACATGCAACATAGTCTCATATTGGAAAAACATTGTATTACACTATATATTTTCTATCCTCTAACCTATTCTACTTATTGTTGTCTCATTTCATTTCCAAAACAAATATTTATACATTGAGAATATGAAAGGACACGTCCTTTCAAAAATCAAAATATCACATATATACAAAACAAAAAGATTAGAGGATAATTAAGCTCTATTTAGCCACAAGTGAGTTTTAGCAAGATGATCCAAATAATCCCGACGCTCGTATGTATCTGCATCTCCAACCAGTTTCTGGATCGTGATCTCCATCTTCATCATCTTCTCATTCTGTTCGCTCACTTCATCTAATGTTGTATCCTCCACAGAAGCTATCCTCATGACTTCATTTAGCAATGATTCACTCTCATTCTTCCATCTGGCAGCTTCTTTCAGTTCCCCTTTCTCATCAGAGAATGCAATCAATGTTTTCTTGGTAGCATCCATCAAACCTTGCTTGTCCCCCTGCAGTTCATCATACAAGTTCCGATGTTGAATTATAATATGATTTGCAGCTTCAATTGTTGCACTGTTAGAAGCATCTATTTGATCTATTTCATGAAACTTCTCCATAATCTGTCCATTCATCCTTTCATCCTCCTTTAATGCAGCAAGAGTATGTGAATGTTTACCCCAAAGTTTATTCAACCAAGGTGTTAAACTATCTTTCCTTTTCTTGATTATTGCAACAATTGCATCATGCATTCTCTGGAAATAAGCACTTGACCCTACCCAATGATCCTTTGTCTGAGAGCTTTCTCCTTGAGTGAGCATCTTGGTTGGCCTCATTAAAATACCTAACAAATCTTTTAATCTATCATTTTCTCTCAACATTCTTTCATTATTTGCTTTGTACATATCCCTTTCCTTTATCAACATCTGAATTTGGGCCTTGTTCAACATTGCAATATTTACTCCAATTTCTACAATAGCTACAGGATCAGCCTCTCCAACCTTTAGGTTCATGACATGGCCAAATGCCTTTTCTATATCAGTAACTACTAATTTCCTGTGGGGTGGATATAAGGCCCAGATCATCAATGACCCTTCATCAGTATTGTATTTTGATCCAGCATACACCTCTGTTACACTTTCTTTGTCAAGTTTATGTGTAGCATTGTTGTCCCTCAAGAAATTATCAAAAACAAGGGCTGAATTGAGATCTCGCCTAGGAAAGATCATGACACTAGCATCTTGCAACATTTTCCTCCCCTTTTCAGGTGTCATATTTGTCTTTTCATCATGCACAGATTTCCTCAATTGGTTCAGTAATTGTTCTTCATTCCTTGCAGTAACATCATCAAATTTATCCCTTATTTCTTTCCTTTCTCTTTGTACATAAATGCTTTGAACTCGGTAGAATTTATGAACACATCATCTAAAACAAATGATCTATACACCATATTCCTTACTTCTGCCTCTCCAGTTTCGTCAACAATCAATTCTCTGATTGGGAAAAGATACTGCTAAGTTCTCAACCTGCACACTTTTTCAGGTTGACTTTGTGCCACATTATTCTTAGGTGTCTCTTCCCCTGAAGACAATTGCTAAACATCCTATAGCCCTTGATTATATCTTTCAACCACCATTTTAGCTTCATCTTTTTCTAGATTCTAAATCATATCATCAAAGGGATAGGGCACATGTTGATACTTTCCAAAGTTTATCTTCAATTTGGTAGAATTGATATACCCTTTTGGGTCAAAGCTCTTCTTGGGTGGTCCTCTCTTCATATTGTACTGAAGCAGTTTGTCAAGGATTAAATTGTATCCTTCCTTAGCCAACACAGTGAAATCACCAAAGCACGATGAGCTAGGCATAAAAGCCCGCTTCCCAAAAGAGCTGAAATTCATTACACTGCAATAATCCATCTATTTGACAATCTCTAGATATGCAATCCTATTTGGAACTATCTTTGGAAAAATGAAAGGGCCTCTTCAAACCTAGACTTTGATCATTGTAGCTCCCTCCAAACAATACCAATCTCCCTAGTTATGATCAATTGGCCCATTGAAATCTTTTGGCTGAAGAAATCTCTTTATCTCATTTGATAATGAATAATTATAGGGATATTTATACAATATGTACAAATTTTTCACAAAATATTCCTCAAAATGAATGAAACTAGCATTAGCAAACCTGCTATCCCAAATAGCAGTCCATAATTGAACATGTAATGCTTCACCATCTTTACCAAGCTAAGAAATTCTCATTTCTGGAGGCCATACTCCCAACTCCTGTCCAAAATATAGTACCAAGTGCATCAACAATGAATAATTCCTGAGATAAAAATTAGATGATCCACCTTTTATAGCAATCAGTTATGAATCAATCCCCCTAGAAATGTATGAGGCATAGTCAAATGGCTGAGAATTATGATACTGGATATCTGCTGTGATAATCATGGGCACAATTGATAGATACTCTGGGGCATCCATTCCCAATACTTGACACACTGAAAAATAGGTGTATTTCATATAGGCTTCAAACAATTCCACATGATAAGGGGGGCCCTCACTATCCTACAATAGATCTGCCTTGCTGCCTTGTTTAACTCTATGAATTGGCAACCTCCAACCCTTATAGATTGTATCCATTCTTGAGAATTCCTTCTCCAATTCCTCGTGTATGATCTCCTCATTGCAAAACCCTTGTAAATTGAAAACCTACCCAATTGCCTCTTTTGAAAAATATATTTGTGGCTTTCCAGATGGGTCACATATAGCTTTATGCTTCAGGTCATAGTGATTAGCCAATAATTTTACTAATTCAGTAATTACAAACACGTTAGGGCACACCAGTTTTCCTACATTCAGCTTCCATGGGTTACAAACTAGTTCAAAATGACTTTTTCTATGATAATGGAAATTGAACAATTTGTACCCCCTTATGGTAGTCCAAACATCTCCTATGAACTTGCAATTATCATCAAGTTTATCAATCTCTACCCTAAGTTGTGCAGACCTTCTAGCTCTAGGCCTTGAACCAGGCAACTGATCAATGAGGTCCTAGTTTAATCTTCGTTCAGTGCCCTCATGTTCTGTATCAATTTTCTTTTTCTTCCCCTTTGATTGACTACTTTCACCCTATTTTCTACTTTTAATTTTTCCAGAACTAGGGGAATCCATTTCTTTAAAGTTAAAAAAGCTACAGTTTGAAAAGTTGTGATGCAGTCACTTATAGTATATTGCTCAAGCTCCTTAGGCTGGAAGATGTCTTGGTTCTCTGTTCGCATTGTTGACTCTTCTATAATCAATTCAACACAAATGCATTTGATTACACTTACCCTGTTATATCTCGTTGCACCATTAATATGTCAGCCGAAGCACGAATGAAGAGTTATTTGAACTTGCACTATTGCATCAAGTGACTTGTCGGTGAGATATTTTCAAATCTAGGATGAAATATTTTTTGCAACATTCATTAGATCTTTCGCAGACACATCCTATAGTCACACCGAAGGCCAATGGCTCATCGACAATCATCCTTTAGCTCTTTGTGTTTCATTGTGACCTTTAGAGTTGGGGAGAAGTCTCAAAAACAATATTTTGTCTCGCTGAAATGTATTCTTTTGTCTCATATGGGTCGCTATAACATTCTATTATCGGGGAGACATCCCATTGATATCTTATGTCTCGCCAAAAAATCTCCTTAATTTTACTTCTTGTCGCTGTGACAATATTATTCTCTTACCGATGAAAACAATCTTACCAATGAAATAAATTTCATCAGTAAGACATATGAATCTTAGAAAAGACTCATACCAATGCCAAATGTCTCACTGAACCTGTTCCTCTAGACTACTCTATTCGATGAGACTCTCCCTGAAGTATTCTTTCAGTTTTACCTTCAATTTTCAGTGGAACTCATGCCGAAGACTTCTACTCTCACTGATGCAATGCTCTATTTGTGTGACATTTGAATTTGAAAGAATACATGACTTCTTTCTGATAGTTTTTTGATGAAACCCCCTGCGCCTTATCTGCGAGACCCAATACTTTCAGTAAGACATTACTCCGATAGTCTTTTGTTTGGCTGATACATCACTCCATGCGCCAGTCAATGAGACATACATGAGTTCGCTATGATTCACACCTATAACAATTCTCTTACTGATATGAATTTTTTGTTGCTGAAACAAAAGATGTGTCGTGCTGAAAATCTACAACAAGAATACATTAGTGAAAAATATGGGTCAGGGAGACCTTCACCCTATCATGCCGATATGGGTAATACAATGAAATATCAAGGACTAGATGAATTCTAATGGATCATATGACAAAATATGAGCAAGACACCATGAGGAGGGAATTTTATGCTTATGTTGAGGACTTATTTTGGAAACTCGTGAATGCAATTGACTGAAAATTTCAAAATTTTATAGTTCTAACAGTGGTGAATGAGTCCCATTTGGGCCTTTTTTTTACTTTTGAGCGAGAAATTTTGGAATTTAAGTTCTATTTCTTCTTCATGTCAGGCTTGGAGATCTAATTTATTGGCTAATTAGGAGAATTTCCTATAAAATAAATTCTTTAAACCATAATTCATAATCTCATAAATCATTCATACATCTCTCATCATGCATTCATCATTTATCTTCTGTATGAAGTCAAGCAAGTTAGGCTTTCATCATTGCAAGTTATTAAGATAGCTTACTAAGACATTCAAGGGTAGATTCTTCATGTTTTTCTATACAAATTCAACATAAACCATAATGGCAAGGTCACAATTCCATTATTATATGCTTCATTATATTCTTTCTCCATTTTGGTTTAATTACCCAAAAGGGGTTTGACCAAGGCAAACCCCCATGCCCTAACAAAAAAAAATTCTCTTTCTTGTCTTGTGATTTTGTAGATTTAGACATATTGGAGGCTTAGAAATCATTGAATATTACATTGCAAATTTGTTCAAGTCATCTCTTCATTGGATAAGTCAAAATACCCACAAAAAGTCACCTTCAGGCCTAAATTTGACAGTTTTAGAGTCAGACACCTAGAGAAGTAGAAAGTGCAAAATGAAGGATCCTATTTCCACCTTTGAATCCTTAAAAAAAAAAAATGGAACTCATTCACCATGGGTGGTGAATGAGTCCCACTTCCAAGCTTGATTTTGGTTATCTGCATTTTTGGATACCCATTTTTCTGGAACAGGCTTTGGTTCAGTTTTCCCAAACTAAAACTTATTCACCTAGAATGGAAAATGAGTCCCACCAAGCCTAAAAACTAGGATCAACAACATTTCAGTAGCCATTTCTAGTTTCCATCAAGATCTCAGGTGCACACTTTCAGTTTCATCTATTTCTGTTACAGTTTACTATCCATTTCTAGGTGTTTTTGCATTACATAATGTGTTTTCAAACAAGTTGCATTTCAATAGTTTTCACTTAATTATCAATAGATTTTATCAGTTTATTGCACTTAGATAATTGAATTTAGGAATAATTCCATCATACATACATTAATTTGAGTGAACCACCTAGATTTTTGGTGTGGGATCTATCTCTTTCCTTTAGGTGAAAGACCCTAATTGAGCAAAAGAGACAGCATTCCTAACCACAAAATATTGGGTTCAAATACATATAATCCTAAAGTGACTCATGTACTTGATTTTAAATCCTTGCAAGTACAAGATCCAAGAGTGGTGCAAGAAGAGCCCAATAGAATCCTAGATAGATGCAACGTTAAGTTGCAGAGCATAGATATTACTTAATTTAACGTCCAATGGGACTAGTACTCAAAGGAAAGTGCTACTTGGGAGGATGTGGAAGAAATATAATTCTCATTTCCACATTTTATTTCTTGAAAAAGAAACTCAATAATTTTTTATTTTTTTTTTGCATTGAGATACTATGATATTTCATGCTTTAAAATTGTGATGTTGAAATAAACATATATTTTTGATGTGATGTTGAAATAAACATGTATTTTTTATGTGATTTTGAAATAGAAATATATTTTTGATATGATGTTGAAATAGACATATATTTTTTTATGTGATGTTGAAATAGACATATATTTTTGGATGTGATATTGAAATAGACATATATTTTTGATGTGTTGTTGAAATAGACATGTATGCTCAAAAATTAATGTGATGTTTTTACTAGACATCGAGATGATGTCTGTTACAAGAGGGGAAGGATGTCATAACCCAATTTTATTGCTTATTTATCATAATATGGTAAATTGAAGTATGAAGAAAAATCAATTAAATATTAAATGGAGAATTTGGAATATTTGAAAATGGAATGAAAGAATTTAACTGATGTTGACTTTGCAAACATTTGGAAATTATTTTATGTTACCAAGAATTGAACATTATTGATCAATTTTCAAGTGCAAGTGTGTGTAGTTGTAGGGTGATAGGTTGAAGGATGAGAACACAGTTGAAGTAGGATTGTTTAGCTGGATCAAATGGTAATCCAGTTGGAATCTGGGTGCACACACCACAAATGGCATGATGACTTACATTTGAACTAATTTGCATATATAAGAGAATGTAATTTCCTAACTTGAATTGTTTTAGTGTTTCAAAATGAATGGCTTGTAAATTAAATTTTCTACTCAAACTCTGTGTTTTTAAAGGAAACATAAGCTACTAATGTAAAGAAAATTCCTTTTTTAGTTAAATGTATACACATATATATAGATGCTCAAAAGAAAATTTAAAGTTCCTTGTTTTTTTTAATAAAAGAGGGTAAAAACTTTATTGAAACATAACAGCATTACAAAGTCCAAAGAAGGAAGCCACAAGGGGCCAAAACAACAAGAATTAATTCACACCCAAGAAGCACCTCATATCCTCAGCAACCCACTCCTCAAGAACAGGGGCCATATCAACAGGGAGATTGCTCCAATCATCCACAGACCAAGAATCAGTCTTTTCCGACGCCCATCTAGCCAGCCCATCAGCCACCCTATTCCACTCCCGTGGAATATGACGGAAAACAATGGACTCCAAGGTAGAGCACAGAGAAATAATCTGTTTGACAACCACAGCTAGCTGCCAATTCACATCCTCCAAATTTTGATTATTCAACATATCAATAACCACCTGAGAATCAGCTTCACAAACAATCCGCCGCCATCCAAGGGAAACCGCACGCTCAACCGCCAAGAGAATAGCGCTAG
The DNA here is from genome assembly GCA_007258455.2 of Sequoia sempervirens. Classification (NCBI taxonomy): domain Eukaryota; kingdom Viridiplantae; phylum Streptophyta; class Pinopsida; order Cupressales; family Cupressaceae; genus Sequoia; species Sequoia sempervirens. Next base: position 14,170 of record VDFB02326516.1, read on the forward strand.
CCTCCATAAGATTATTAGTTTGCAAACCACGATACATAGAAAAGAAGAAAACCACCACTCCAAGGCTATCTCTACCAATACCACCAACCCCAGCATGCCCAGGGTTACCTCTAGAAGACCCATCAGTATTAATTTTCAACTCCCCTAGAGCAGGTGGGCACCAAAAGCCCTCACGAGCAACCCTCTCACGCCCACGCCTACGATGCACTTTACTCATAATACACTTCCCCCCTGTGGCAAGACCCAGGGAATTTACAACACCCAAGTCCCCAGGAGCAATCGGCACAGACAAGTCACACTTTGCAGTCAAAGTCTCCAGCAAAGCCCCAAGAATTCGCCTCCAAAGTTGCCCCACGAGCAATTTTTTATCCAAGAATATTCTTCTGTTACGTTCCAACCAGATTTGCCAAACAATCAAACTAGGACCAATGCTCCAAGCAATTTTAAGAAAAGAGGTTGTAGCAGGAGAAGAACCCTGTCTCTTCCAAAAATCCTCCAAAGAAGAGACATGGCAACACGGTAAGCTCCAAAGATTCCACCAGTGATGCCAGATAGTCTTAACAAAAGAGCACTGAAAAAATAGATGTGATAAGCATTCATCATGCTGACCACATAGAATGCACATGGAGGGGCCCTGGAACCCACGTTTGCAAAGATTATCCCAAGTAAGACACTTACCTTGAACCACGAGCCAAGAGAAAAAATTACACTTAGGCCAAGCAAATTTATTCCAAGCATGCTTCCACCAAGAAACCTGGGAGCTTCCAAAGACCTGTTTATCCAAAACCTGATAACCAGAGGCAACCGAAAATTTTCCTTTCAAGTCAGGTCCCCAAGCAAGCACATCAGCCCCTTGGAGAGAATTGCAGACACGACTCGATAAAATCTTAGCAAGCTCTTGACGATCCTCCACTGCACCACCAGGAGGCCAATCCAAGGGGCTCTTCCACCTAGACACAGAAATTTGACCCAAAGATTGTTGAGATTTAAAATCTGCCACATGACTCCAACCCGCCTCCACAAAAATCTGGCACAAATCTTGGAGATGGGGATGAGATGACACAATGGGTGGGTATCCATCCCAAGAATCATACCAGAAAAGAGCATCTCGACCCCCATTACAAATCCAAAAAAGTCCCTGTTTAACCAACTTGGCACCATGTTTAAGGGTACTCCAGATCACAGAGCCTTTCCCCTCCATACTAAACCTTGATACCTCCCTACTTTCTACTGCCCCCAAATATTTGAAGGTCAGAATTTTAGCCCAGCACATATGCTGTTGAGAGCACCAGCGCCAATACAACTTAGCAGCCAAGGCCTGCCCATTCAAATCAGCCCGCCGTAAACCAAGACCCCCCTCTTGCTTTGGCCTACAAACAACATCCCACTTCACAAGACTCCATTTTCTATGAAGAAGATTACCAGCCCACAGAAACTGACGAGACAATTTCTCAAAATCTCTAATAAAACTTGAAGGAGCAGAAAGAACAAAACATTTATAAATAGGAAGAGCCTGGACCACCGACTTTAAAAGAGTCACTCTACCTGCTGAAGAAAGCCACCTGCAAGTCCAATGACTGACCAATCCTCGAAACTTATCAAGAGTCTCTTGCCAAAACCTTTTGGGGAGAGAGCGAACAGCAAGAGGGATTCCAAGATAGGAAAAAGGAAGCGAACCAATTTGAAACCGAAGGATACCAGCAATTCTCCTTTGAATACCTTTAGGAGTGTGGAAGAAATATATGAAGGACTTCCCCTCATTTATGCATTGCCCAGAAGCTGCCAAGTAACTGTCCAAAACACTGCGCCAATTGAGAGCCTCCTCAACCTTAGCCCTACCCATCAAGGCAGTATCATCTACAAATTGCAGATGAGACTGAGGGGGAATACCATCTCCCCAACTCCATCCCTGAAGCAATCCACTAGCAACCTGAGCACGAATGAGTCTTCCCAGGCCTTCCGCAAGGAGGATGAATAAGTAAGGAGATAGGGGATCTCCTTGCCTAAGGCCTCTAGAAGCACCAAACAAACAAGTGGGCTCACCATTGATAAGCACCGAAAAGGAGGAGGAAGTGACACAACTCCTAACCCATTCAATCCAACCCTCAGCAAAGCCAAAAGCTCCAAGGATTTTAAATAGAAAACTCCATTTAACACGATCATAAGCTTTAGCCATGTCTAACTTGATAAACATAGATTTATCTTTTGAGGATTCCATAGAATGGATGGCCTCAGCAGCAATAACTACCCCATCCATGATCTGTCTTCCAGCAACAAAACCCCCCTGCTCTTCAGAAATTAAGTCATCAAGCCAAGGCTTCAGCCTTTCTGCGATCAACTTAGTAATAATTTTATACACAACATTACATAGAGCTATAGGCCTAAACAAATCCAAGGAGTTAGCTCCCACCTTCTTAGGAATAAGAGCTAAAAATGTAGCATTTAGGGACTTCAACATTTGTTTATGCATAAAGGATTCTTGGACAACCTCTAAAAGGTCCAATTTAACCACTTCCCAGAACTCCTGAAAAAATTCAATGGGGAATCCATCAGGCCCAGGAGCTTTACCTTTCTTCATCTGGAATACAACCTTCTCAAGCTCCGACAAGGTAATAGGAGCAAGCAATGATTCATTCATTTCATTAGTCACCAGCTTCGGGATACAATCTAAAATTTTAGCTTCATCCTCCTCCGCAGGAGGCGAATCCTTAGAGAAAAGGGTAGAGAAATATCGAATGCATTCAGCTGAAATAGAGGCTGAAGAGGACAAAGATTCCCCATTAGGCAACAGAATAGAAGAAATAGCATTACCTTGTCTCCGATCCTTAACTGAGTTATGGAAGAAAGCAGTGTTTCGATCCCCAGCCTGGAGCCATTCAATACGAGACTTTTGTTTCCAAAAAATCTCTTCTCTTAACTCCCATTCCTCAAGCTCTTTTGTTGCAGCAACCTCTAATAAACTCAGCTCCTCTGAGAGGCCTTGATCTCGAATTTGTCTGGTAATTAGGTCTAGATTATCTCGCGCCTTTTGCTTTTCCTGAAATAAATTACCAAAATGCTGCCTATTCCATCTTTTCAATCTGTATTTAACATACTGGAGCCTCTTTGAGAAAGAGTACATGGCAGTGCCATATGCTGGCTTCCCCTGATCCCACCAACTAGGGAGCAAAACATGAAGAGATTCATCCCTAAGCCACATGAGTTGGAACTTAAAGGTTTGTCTAGCACACCGTTGAGGCACATCAACTACTAGCTTAATAGGCCAATGATCAGAACCACGACCATCCAAAATTTCAGAGCTTATCAACCACCTGTCCCCCACCCAAAAACTAGACACCAAAAATCTATCAAGTCTTTCAGAAATAGAGGCATCACCAATTCTCCTATTATTCCAAGTAAAAAGACCATTGCCAGGTTTGATATCCACAAGATTCAAAGCAGAGATATTGTCCTGGAGCAATAATGCAGAAGCCTCCAACCTTGCAATACCACCTCGTTTTTCTGCAAGCTCCGTGATAGCATTAAAATCGCCTCCAATAATCCAAGGATGGTAGGGAAATAAGCTGCGAACTAAACGAATGTTGGACCACAAAAGTTGCTTTCCTTGCAACTCCACAGGCGCATACACATTGGAGAAGAGAGCAATTTCCCCTGACATAAAACAAGAGGCCACCATGGAAAGGGAGGACCTGAAAGACACCCACCAAAGGGGGCAAATCTTACGCGGGTTCCATAAACATGCCACCCCGCCAGAAGACCCTTGAGCACCAATGCATTGGCATCCACCATTCCCCCATAACTTAGGAACTAGATCCATCATACCCTCCACAGAGAGCTTAGTCTCCTGCAAAAAAAGAACATCAGGCGAATGACACCTAATCAAATCCCGAACAGCTTTTTGTCTAGGGCCACTGTTCAAGCCCCTAACATTCCAAGAGAGAACTATCATTTCGAGGGGCATGAAAAATGCGAATCCAGAGTCTTGACTGACCCTGACTCCACCAAAGTCTCCCCTATCATCTTAATCTTTTCCTCATCCTTCTTCCTTCCCAGCTTAGAAATTTTCTCCGGCCCCCCCTTCTTGAGAACTTTTTGCAGAACACCCAACTGAGAGGACGCCTTAATATTCTTCTTGCCCACCTCTGGACCAACTTTTTGCAAGAGGTGAACCTTATCTACACTATCTTTCACTACCTCAGCACTACCACCCAACTCAACCTGAACCTCCATTTGACGATCTGTCCCTAGAGCCGAAGTCCCATCAGTAAGCGGAGCCATAATCCCCTCTGAGTTGAGCAAAACCTGACTAGAATCTTTCCCAACCTCATCTAAGCATGGCACTCCCATACCCCCCTCCTCTTGGGGAGCAAGCATTGCCTCAACTAAAGGGCCATGCTGATCAATATCCAGAGTCCCATGATCTAGATCCAAAAATCCTGGGTTCACCTCCTGTTGACTAAGATCCTCTAGCACCTCAAACCTGTTGAAGGTGTCCTCCTCCTGCCTGTCCTTCAAAGTCCTTTTATGACCTTTATTTCTGTTTCGGCCTCTAACGGGAATAAATCCATCTTCCCTACCACCAGAACCCTGAATGGGGTCCTTGCCCTTATCCACCCTAGGTGGATTAGCTGAAGGTTGAGAAGAATGAGCCTCCAAAGGCTTGGCCTTTGGACATCTGCGCAAGAGGTGACCATACTCATGACAGAAACGACAACGGAAGGGAAGTGTTTCATAATCCAGCTGTTGCACCCATGAATAATCTCCTGCACTCACTTCTAACGAGTCTGGCAATGGCTTACTTAAATCAATTTCTACACAAAACCGGGCAAAAGTCATTACCTTTTTGAATTGTGTTTGCTGAGAAGAACCCACAGGTTTCCCCAGCTTCGAGGCTAATAGGCACAACACATCCTCTCGCCAGCATTCCACAGGGAGCCTTGGAAGACGGACCCAAACCGGAACCCGATTCGGAAGTTCCTCTGCCGGGTTGAAGCCAGCATGCCATGGCTTAATAAATAAGCCCACCTGGTTATAAAAATACGGGCCCCCTTCAAAAATCCTATTCCGATCAGCCAAACAATCAAAAGTAACCATGAAGTAGTTATTTGCCAGGAGGCGGATCTCCATCTCTCCCTCAGGCATCCATGTCTTTTGAGCCCACATCTCCAAGAATTGCAAAGAAATTTTCAAACCTAAGAATTTGCAATAAAGAGAATGTCGTGCATAATAATCAATGTCTTCAGCCAACATCTCCATTGGAATGACTACGCTCGGCCTCTCTTTACACCGTTCGAGGCACCCATTAATCTTCAAATTCTAGGCCCCCCTACCGAGCCCATCTCGACTTTCTCAGGTTCCACCGAGAAAAGATTATTATCAAAAATCTTCGAACCCTGTGGAGAGGGTTTCGATCCAAAAGCAGAACGAAAGTCCATATTGGGACAAACCCTAGAAGATTCTCCAGTATCCATCAAAGAGCACACAACGCAAGATGAGCAAGCAAGGCCCAAATAAAACCAAGAGCCCTTCGAAGAAGGCACACTCCACTGGACACCAAGGTCGCAACCCCCCAACCCCAGAATACACACCTGCTGCAAAAGAAAAGAGCCTCCCCCCAAATAGCGTAAAAAAACCCACCCCCAAGAAGCTTCAGAGAAGAAGAGAACAAATCCGACCCCCAACTACACATGCAACCACCAAAAGACCACATGCAGGCCGAGCCTAGATGGCTGCGGCCTCATCGCACACTAGAGCCATCCTTAAAGTTCCTTGTTTTAAATGATAGTGTATGAAACTTATAAGTCATTCAAAACAACTTATAGGTGAATGCATATATACATATATGTATATATATATATGTATATATATATATGTATATATTTTTTATATATATGTATGTAAAATAAATATGAATGTACATATGTATATAAATAAATATAAATACCTTATTCGAATATAAGGTAAATATGAATGAAATAATTTAAATATGTATAGATATATAAATATAAGTATATATATGTATACATATATGTATACATATATATTACATATATATATATATACATACACATAAATATTCAATTCATATTTAATTCAAGTTGATAACTGATATAATATAAATCAGACTATGGAAATCAATGAAAAATCACAAGGCAAACCCATGATAGATGTGGCCTACTGAAATCATAAAGAAAATGTTCAAAATTAGAGGATGACAACTATGGGAGGAAAATCCATAATGATAGCACCCAACCACATGCAAGAAAGTATGGCTACCATTTTAGAATGAGAGTGGTGGAAGAAAAGAAAGGATTGGTTTGGAAAAAATTAGACAAGAAGAAAAAAAGGTAGAGAAGAGAAGGCAGTGGTAGGAAAAATCTAAGGAAATAGTTGTCCAAAAAGCTCAACCATTGAGGTAATTTGATTTCTTGGAAATAATATCGATTTCACTATCTTATATTTTTGTGTTTAGCTAGTGTTTGTCACTACTTTGATGAAAAATAGATAGCATAGTAACATACAAAGTCTTTGTCTATGTGCCTTGGCTTGAGTTGAAGGTAAAATCTTAGCGACCACCCTCTGGGGAATCACATGGCCTACGACATACTTTCTCTTAGTACTTATAATGGAGCCATCTAGCTAGCATTTTATGCTAGAAGGAGGCCTCAAACCCTTAATATGCGACTAATATGCAAGTTCACTTGATAGTGTAAGCCATATCATGGCTATCAAAAATCTTATTATGATCGAATGTGTACCTTTTGGTGTTTTATTCTATAGAGGTTTTCCTGTCAAACCTATGAAAGAGGATATAATCCTCTATGTTACCTTTGATATGTATCAACTATGTTATACTCAAAACACAATGTCTTCTATTATTGTCTAGGTCGATAATCATAAGGGGAAAATCGTTCATTATTAAGAAATGTGGAAACCATATTTGCATAAAGAGAACGCCCTTGATTTGAATAACCAATGGGCAGTATGAGTTGGGTTTCTTTGTAACCTTATAAGGATAATCCTCGTGATCGTTAGGTTAATTTATTTGAATAAGAATTAGATTTCAGTCTACATGATGTGTAACGCCCCACCGTGTGAACCCCAAAGGACAAATAAACAATAATCACTGTACAATTTTTTTTTTAAAGTTAACATAACATACATATAATAAACATTAAGTCATGACATGAATTCATTTAAGTAAATTCACTAACACATACATCCCTTGGGGTACACGAGGATTCATTACGAGACTTAGATCCACACCATGACAATAAAGAATAAAAGCCAAAAATATAATCCATAACAAAGTAAACATTAATAAATATAACATGTACATGATACATCATTGATAAGAAACCGTTTGAGTACAAAAATACAACATATGCATGATTAACTTAACACATTGAATAACAACTATCACAGCCAATATCCACACAAGATTTAACGTTACATTACAGTACAATGTTCAAGATGTACAATGATACAAAAGTGTTTCCAATCATAAATGGAAACCATACACAAGATAACATGATACAAATAAACAAATGAATACAAAGTATCATAACTGGTTCCCAGACAAATACAACTCTGGATTCGCTGCAACATCACCAATCCACACCTCTCGATCCTTGACTGGGGACCCAATGGGGTGCTTAGCACATTCCACCCAACCATGTGAGTCCGAAGACCCACCCCCGTCCTAGGAGCTAGCAAGAAAGAGACCTCAACCAATAACATCCAAATAGGGAACCACAAGACTCAATGTCATACAAAAGTATCATAATACTCAAGGAATTACAATGACATAATCAACAACATCCAAGAGACAACATAACAACTTCAAATCATAAATCTTATCACATAAATCAAAGCAATGACCAGTAAACAAGTAACCAAAGGATGATCACGAAACACTTCCAAATCAAACTGAATTAATAAACATAATACAATTCCAAATTGCAATTAGACAATACAATAACATCATATCATAGTACCATAAGAGTACAAGGTCATAAGTGAAATATCAATGAGATCATACAAGACCACAAAGTACACCAGAGATGTATCAAGACAAATAATCAAAAATCAATATAAATCCATTCAACCACAATTTAAACCAACTCCCATAACATACTTCCAGAGGAACACAATAAAATAAAACACATGGGCAATTAGGGGAGAGTGTCATTGCATAGTCCTACATGGGCTGTCATGTGCTCTTCCTCCCAACTGGAGGTGCCGGTCCCATCTATGGCTGTCCTATGCCCTTCCTCCCAACTGGAGGCGCCGGTCCATAGGGTGACTCATGCGAAGCCGTAAACCTCTCATGAAGATGAGGTCACGACCTTGCCAACCATGGCCTTCTCAGCCTTCGATTAGTCTATAGAAGCACTAATGAAGATGAGGGATCCCTTTTTTTTATCTTATAATGATATTACTACCCAACCCTCCTAAGTTAATTATTAGGTTTTCACTTGATTACTAACTCACTTGTGGGTTATCCCGTGCCCTTCCCCTTAAGCGGGGCACTGGCCCCCACGAAGAGCCACTCTCCCTAGAGACCCAACAACATCAAACCAAAACCAAGGGTTGTACAACATAACAAGAACATTAGATCACAACAGAGAAGCATGCGAGGCATTACCCATCAAAGTCTCAACAATTCCCATACAACCATTTCAAAATCATGAAACCAAAACACTTGCCACATCAAGCGCACATAAAGAGAGAACATTGACCAACAATAAGAAGAAGCCTCTGGAAGACTCCCAAAAACTTTACACTAGGGTTTCCCCATCAAATAACTGACAACAATAATTGCAAGTCCACAAGAACTATTTCCAATCCAAATATAATGAGAGAATACATCAAAATAAGATCAACAACTCCATTCAAACAACATCAACAACTTCGATACGAACTAAATCAGAAATCCAAGGGAAACCTCTATTTTCTCCTCTTGGAATACCCATAACTCAAAGAATTTTTCCATTTGACTCATTAACAACTCAAGCAGAATCATCAATCATGACAATGATAACATTAACCGATTTACCACTTAGGGTAAAGAACCAAAAGAAAACATATGGGTTCCCAACGAATAGCAACATACATTAATTAAGAGAAAATTCCCAACTCAAAATCAACTCACGAAAAGTCACATCGAAAGGATCCATAAAACCACACACACTAATACAATATATCCATTCATTCAATAAGAAGTAACTTGAAACAATCTAAAAATAACATTATTTTAAAGATCAATCATTTCCAACCTTTAAGGATATCACAATATTGCAAAGTGAAGATATAATATGATGTTTTAAATCCATAAGACACTAATCACAAATAAACAATGGTGTCACCTCAAATAGGGAAACGCAAAAGAAAATCAACCTTTAATTCAACAAAATCGCTTAATAAAACCAAAAGCCACCAACTAGGTATTCCACGGGAGAACTCAATTTTCTCCTCACAAGAACCCCCTTATAGTGGTACGCAAATCACCTTCATAAAATCAGCAACATAGCAATGACAACAATTATCTACTCGCAGTTCTAAATAAAAGAAACCAACCTACTTAATGACTAAAACAATTACCATCTCAAGATTCTAAATAAGTATCCATAAAGAGAACTTACAAATCAACCATTAAATGAATATAAAGGAAGTCAACTTTCAAAGGATTAAAATCCCATTTCACCAATAAACTATCCAATTCAAGAATACCCTAATCAATCTCTAATCATGCCCAAACATTTAAATTTCTCCTTTCATCTATCAACATAATTGAAAACTACTTAATAGTTGGGTAGTTAACTCATTATTATTTCATAACTACTTATGTCCAAAACATTATTTCCATTTTCCTTTCATCATACTAACTTAACACTCACTTCCAATATTTAAATTAATTGTGAAAACCACTTAAGACCAATTGTCTATACTTTAAAATGATAATAATACAATACTCTAATTACTTAAACTACATATTAAAACTTACCACCTTAAAATCTCAAATCTATCTAAATAAATTTACACACATAAATACCTTTTAAAACCACTACCTATTTGTATATATTCATTCTTTTATTCCCATTCAGGATTTATAATCATTCCTATAACTATATACATATATATATAAACATAATTTAACCAATTAATACTCTAATTATATTTAAAATGATAACTAATTTCACTACACTACGTTACAACTCTAAAAACCTATTCATTTATAAAAAGGCATGACTCTTTTCCCCAATATATTAAGGTGTTACCAACTTCCGTTATATAGCATAATCATTTAATTTAACAAGAGAACATTCTTTTCTAACATTTGATAATGAAACTAGAGAGATTATTTAAAATTTTAAATTTCCCATTATGACCAGGTGAGACGGCTAAGACAGATTGCAAACAGAATTAGAGAGTTTATTTAAATCTATACACCCTACCATGCTCAAGTGTGCCACTGCGACAGGCTATTAATGAGACAAGAGAGATAAATTGATTTACTACAAATTAAAAGTTGCAGCTGTGATGGGTTTCTAATGGTTTCAGGGAGACTATTTAATTATGTACAGTGCCTCCACTCTAAATGACGTAACAGTGACAGGTTGCCAAGTATATTAGAAAGTGAATATTAGAATTTGGAAAATATCGCCATCTACTTGCATTATTATCATATCCCATTTGTTTGATGAGGTGCAAATACGTGACTTAAGAGAAGGAGAATTAATGTACAACTTTTCTTTTTCAACATATTTTTGTTTGCTGGCGAGTTTCCAGAGACATGTGGCTAAAGTTTGAAGTTTGAAAATTAATCTTCACCACTCTTGTACATTTGACATTATTTATTTTGAAGTGCAGCAACTGCAATAGATTCCCAGTAGAATCAAGTAGGTTATTTAAACCTTTAAACTTCCTCTTTACTCTAAAATAGAATTTATTTTTAGAAAAAAAGGTTTACTAGATGTGACAAGATTCAAATTCTTAAGTCTTATTTTTATAATGTAAAAGGGGGGCATATTTTTTTGGGTTATCTTATTATGATCTAGACTCAGGCATTTGCGCCGAAGAGGCAAACAACATCGACATTGAGATGAGACGATAACACATCAAGAGTGTTATTGGGAGGCCGCATGCAAGGATGATATTTCTCCAAGGATGTCTATGAATTATCAGTGCAGGTTCACTCCCCACAGATATATTGTGATAGTGCAAATAAAAATAAATGGTGTACCACCAAGCCCATGATCAAACCAAGAAAAGATTCTTAAAAATAAGGAAGAGTAATGAAATAAAACATAATGAGCTCTAGCTTGGTCAATCACCTCAAGAGAATAAGGAAGACAAGAAGAATCTAAGTCACTGCTACATTTCTAAGAGGAAAACATTTAACATATGATGATATAGGTGCTCTCTTTTAAATAGCAGTTATGCATCGAATCAAGGATGCAACATTTTATCACCTAGAAGTGTAACAAATGTTCTCCCAAACAAGTGTAAACATTTACTGAGTATTTCCAAAATGGAATAAGCAGCGATCCTACTAGATATGATCATACCTGACATCTTCACTCCTTGGGCTTCACAAGCTGAGTTGGGGCAACATAATTCCAAATATTTGATCCAGAGACCATGTTATACAGCTAAGAATACCTCATGGCGCATGCTGAAAAAGGGGTCTCTCCCCATAAAATTCCCCCCCCCCTCCAAAAGCTAAAAAAAGTTATTATTTTTTTTTTATATATTCTATAGTTCTCTTCGACTTCCAATTGATCTAAAGTTGAAATTTCTTTCTAGCTTTTCTTGTTTTAAAACACTTCAGCTTCCTATCTCCTTATCCATTTAAATTTCTTATTATAATAATTATCTTTTCAAGATTATTTTGTTCATAATTATTATTAACTTTAATTTAACACAACAATTTAAATTAATTTATCTAACAATATCACTTTTACTTTTAACGAATTAGTTTAATTTGATCATTTGTTCTAAATCATTTAATTTAATTTAATTGATTATTAATTTAATTTCTAATTAGATTTAAATAACCTTGCAACTCACTTATGATTTAATTAATTATTTAAACATGACTACTAACATATGATATTTTTCACACAATCAAATAACACAATAATCAATAAAGCACACATAAATACTCACACAAAAGTCCAGAACAATCGGCACGGAGGGGCACTACATCCTCCCCCCCTTAGGCATCGACTTACTCCTAGAAGTCGAGCTCAAGCATAAACATGGTAATACAACAATATCAATGATCATAAGCACATCAACACCATATATTAAAACATCAATTAAATGTCATCAAGTAAGCCATGAAAATTAAACAAACCAACAATAAGGAAATGATGCCAAAACAAAAGTGGTGACGGGGTTTCAACCAGACCAATTATTCAACACTAGGGCATATGACAAACTAGGTTGGGGAAACTTTCTTGTTAGCTCCTGTGTTCCACGTCAAACCCATTGGGTGTATATATAATGCTCGCCCTGTCCTGACAATGCAGGTGGAATCGAGGCTTAGTTCCTGCAATCCTGCATGCAAACAAACGTTGTACACAATACATATATATCACAAATACATCATGAGAGGAACTCCCAGCATAGTAGGGCACTTGTGAGCGAGTGATACCACACTATCCCTCCCACCAAACCACACATAATAATCAAAACAAGTCTAGTAACTCTCAAATAGTTTGCTTCTTAATAGTTAGGCATAAACCTAATTCATCTACTATATCAAAATGAATTACTACTTGACATTATAAGTATCTATACCTGCATATTACAATTACATTACCTTTGTCACTATGCTTTCTGAAGCCAACTTCCTGTAAATCAAAAGCTATGATAGAACACTGCACATTAGTACCAATAATTCAAGTTGCATCTTAACCTCAAGATACTATATTCTACTAAAAATCATAGAATAATTATCCACAAAACCTCACATCTTCGCTAAATTTCATAATTTTCACACAAAGAACTTCACTTTAATCATTATTCAACACCAAATCTCACATCAATTTCAATCAAAGGGTAAAATTTTACACCTTCACAGATTCCAGAAAACAAAATTCATCACTCAAGGACAACAAAATCATAGATTCCATGCAAACTTGACATATTCACACACATAAAACACATCACCAAGAAACACATCACACTAAAACTCAAGGGTCCATAGAGCATCCCCAATAGGAAGGATATCGGTGCATTGCACACTACATCGAGGGTCCTATCCTTTCCCATCAGTTTCTTGCACCATTGACTTGACATCGTTTAACAGAAGAAACTCAGGTTCACAACAATGACAAAAGAAAAGTGAAACTCAAGACTCACAGGTCTAAATGCAAGGTTACATAGTGAGTACACATAGTGCCTAGTGTATGAACCTATGCTCTGATACCATGTTGTAACACCCCACCATGTGAACCCTGAAGGACAAATAAACAATAATCACTGCACAATTTTTTTTTAAAAGTTAACATAACATACATATAATACACATTAAGTCATGACATGAATTCATTTAAGTAAATTCACTAACACATACATCCCTTGGGGTACACGAGGAGTCATTACGAGACTTAGATCCACACCACGACAATAAAGAATAAAAGCCAAAAATATAATCCATAACAAAGTAAACATTAATAAATATAACATGTACATGATACATCATTGATAAGAAACCGTCTGAGTACAAAAATACAACATATGCATGATTAACTTAACACATTGAATAACAACTATCACGGCCAATATCCACACAAGATTTAACGTTACATTACAGTACAATGTTCAAGATGTACAATGATACAAAAGTGTTTCCAATCATAAATGGAAACCATACACAAGATAACATGATACAAATAAACAAATGAATACAAAGTATCATAACTGGTTCCAAGACAAATACAACTCTAGAGTCACTGTAATAGCACAAATCCGCACCTCTTGATCCTTGACTAGGGACCTAATGGGGTGCTTAGCACGTTCCACCCAACCATGTGAGTCCGAAGACCCACCCCCTTGTGCTAGGAGCTAGCAAGAAAGAGACCTCAACCAAGAACATCCAAACAGGGAACCACAAGACTCAATGTCATACAAAAGTATCATAATACTCAAGGACTTACAATGACATAATGAACAACATCCAAGAGACAACATAACAACTTAAAATCATAAATCTTATCACATAAATGAAAGCAATGACCAGTAAACAAGTAACCAAAGGATGATCATGAAACACTTCCAAATCAAACTGAATTAATAAACATAATACAATTCCAAATTGTAATTAGACAATACAATAACATCATATCACAATACCATAAGAGTATAAGGTCATAAGTCAAATATCAATGATATCATACAAGACCACAAAGTACACCAGAGATGTATCAAGACAAATATTCACAAATCAATATAAATCCATTCAACCACAATCTAAACCAACTCCCATAACATACTTCCAGAGGAACACAATAAAGTAAAACACATGGGCAACTAGGGAAGAGTGTCATCGCATAGTCCTACATGGGCTGTCTTGTGCTCTTCCTCCCAACTGGAGGCGCTGGTCCCATCTATGGCTGTCCTGTACCGTTCCTCCCAATTGGAGGCGCCGGTCCATAGGGTGACTCATGCGGAGCTGTAAACCTCTCGTGAAGACAAGGTCATGACCTTGCCAACCACGACATTCTTAGCCTTCCATTAGTCTGCGGAAGCACTAGTGAAGACGAGGCATCCCTTTTTTTATCTTATAATGATATTACTACCCAACCCTCCTAAGTTAATTATTAGGTTTTCACTTCATTACTAACTCACTCGTGGGTTATCCTGTGCCCTTCCCCTTAAGTGAGGTGCCGGCCCCCACGAGAATCCACTCCCCCTAGAGACCCAACAACATCAAACCAAAACCAAGGGTTGTACAACATAACAAGAACATTAGATCACAACAGAGAAGCATGCGAGGCATTACCCATCTCGCTATAAATACATAATCAAAGTCTCAACAATTCCCGTACAACCCTTTCAAAATCATGAAACCAAAACACTTGGCACATCAAGGGCACATAAAGAGGGAACATTGACCAACAATAAAAACAAGCCTCTGGAAGACTCTCAAAAACTTTACACTAGGGTTTCCCCATCAAATAACTGACAACAATAATTGCAAGGCCACAAGAACTATTTCCAATCCAAATATAATGAGAGAATACATCAAAATAAGATCAACAACTCCATTCAAACAACATCAACAACTTCAATATGAACTAAATTAGAAATCCAAGGGAAACCTCTATTTTCTCCTCTTGGAATACCCATAACTCAAAGAACTTTTCAATTTGACTCATTAACAACTCAAGCAGAATCATCAATCATGACAATGATAACATTAACCGATTTACCACTTAGGGTAAAGAACCAAAAGAAAACATATGGGTTCCCAACGAATAGCAACATACATTAATTAAGAGAAAATTCCCAACTCAAAATCAACTCACGAAAAGTCACATCGAAAGGATTCATAAAACCACACATACTAATACAATATATCCATTCATTCAATAAGAAGTAACTTGAAACAATCTAAAAAGAACATTATTTTAAAGATCAATCATTTCCAACCTTTAAGGATATCACAATATAGCAGAGTGAAGATATAATCTGATGTTTTTAAGCCATAAGACACTAATCACAAATCAACAATGGTGTCACCTCAAATAGGGAAACGCAAAAGAAAATCAACCTTTAATTCAACAAAATCGCTTAATAAAACCAAAAACCACCAACTAGGTATTCCATTAGAGACCTCAATTTTCTCCTCACAAGAACCCCCTTATAGTGGTACGCAAATCACCTTCATAAAATCACCAACATAGCAATGACATCAATTATCTATTCGCAGTTCCAAATAAAAGAAACCAACCTACTTAATGACTAAAACAATTACCATCTCAAGATTCTAAATAAGTATCCATAAAGAGAACTTACAAATCAACCATTAAATGAATATAAAGGAAGTCAACTTTCAAAGGATTAAAATCCCATTTCACCAATAAACTATCCAATTCAAGAATACCCTAATCAATCTCTAATCATGCCCAAACATTTAAATTTCTCCTTTCATCTATCAACATAATTGAAAACTACTTAATAGTTGGGTAGTTAACTCATTATTATTTCATAACTACTTATGTCCAAAACATTATTTCCATTTTCCTTTCATCATACTAACTTAACACTCACTTCCAATATTTAAATTAATTGTGAAAACCACTTAAGACCAATTGTCTATACTTTAAAATGATAATAATACAATACTCTAATTACTTAAACTACATATTAAAACTTACCACCTTAAAATCTTAAATCTCTCTAAATAAATTTACACACATAAATACCTTTTAAAACCACTACCTATTTATATATATTAATTCTTTTATTCCCATTCAAGATTTATAATCATTCCTATAACTATATACATATATATAAACATAATTTAACCAATTAATACTCTAATTATATTTAAAAGGATAACTAATTTCACTACACTACGTTACAACGCTAAAAACCTATTCATTTATAAAAATGCATGACTCTTTTCCCCAATATATTAAGGTGTTACCAACTTCCGTTATATAGCATAATCTTTTAATTTAACAAGAGAACATTCTTTTCTAACATTTGATAATGAAACTAGAGAGATTATTTAAACTTTTAAATTTCCCATTATGACCAGGTGAGATGGCTAAGACAGATTGCAAACAGAATCAGAGAGTTTATTTAAATCTATACACCCTAACATGCTCAAGTGCGCCACTGCGACAGGCTATCAATGAGACCAGAGAGATAAATTGATTTACTACACATTAAAAGTTGCAGCTGTGATAGGTTTCCAATGGTTTTAGGGAGACTATTTAATTCTGTACAGTGCCTCCACTCTAAATGGCGTAACAGTGATAGGTTGCCAAATATATTAGAAAGTGAATATTGGAGTTTGGAAAATATCGGCATCTACTTGCATTATTATCATATCCCAATTGTTATCCACAAAATTGAAGGGAAGAAGACAGGTGAGGTGCAAATACGTGACTTAAGAGAAGGAGAATTAATGTACAACTTTTCCTTTTCAACATATTTCTGTTTGCTGGCGAGTTTCATGAGACACACTCAAGTTTGAAGTTTGGAAATTAATCTTCACCACTCTTGTACATTTGACATTATTTATTTTCAAGTGCAGCAACTATGATAGATTGCCAACAGAATCAAGCAGGTTATTTAAACCTTTAAACTTCCTCTTTACTCTAAAATAGAATTTATTTTTAGAAAAAAAAATTTAGTGGATGTGACAAGATTCAAATTCTTAAGTCTTATTTTTATAATGTAAAAGGGGGGCATATTGTTTTGTGTTATCTTATTATGATCTAGACTCAGGCATTAGCGTCGAAGAGGCAAACAACATCAACATTGAGATGAGACGCTAACACATCAAGAGTTGTATTGGCAGGTTGCACGCAAGGATGATATTTCTCCAAGGATGTCTATGAATTATCAGTGCAGGTTCACTCCCCACAAATATATTGTCATAGTGCAAATAAAAATAAATGGCGTACCATCAAGCCCATGATCAAACCAAGAAAAGATTCTAAAAAAGAAGGAAGAGTAATGAAATAAAACATAACGAGCTCTAGCTTGGTCAATCACCTCAAGAGAATAAGGCATACAAGAAAAATCTAAGTCAATTCTACATTTCTAAGAGGAAAACATTTAACAAATGATGATATAGGTGCTCTCTTTTAAATAGCAGTTACGCATCGAATCAAGGATGCAACATTTTATCACCTAGAAGTGTAACAAATGTTCTCCCAAACAAGTGTAAACATTTACTGAGTATTTCCAAAATGGAATAAGTAGCGATCCTACTGGATATGATCATACCTGGCATCTTCACTCCCTAGGCTTCACAAGCTGAGTTGGGGCAACATAATTCCAAATATTTGATCCAGAGACCATGTAGCACAGCTAAGAATACCTCATGGCGCATGCTGAAAAAGGGGTCTCTCCCCCCAAAATTCCCCCCCCCCTCCAAAAGCTAAAAAAAGTTATTATTATTATTTTTTTATATTCTACAGTTCTCTTCGACTTCCAATTGCTCTAAAGGTGAAATTTCTTTCCAACTTTTCTTGTTTTAAAACACCTCAGCTTCCTATCTCCTTATCCATTTAAATTTCTTATTATAATAATTATCTTTTCAAGATAATTTTGTTCATAATTATTATTAACTTCAATTTAACACAACAATTTAAATTAATTTATCTAACAATATCACTTTTACTTTTAACGAATTAGTTTAATTTGATCATTTGTTCTAAATCATTTAATTTAATTTAATTGATTATTATTTTAATTTCTAATTAGATTTTAAATAACCTTGCAACTCACTTATGATTTAATTAATTATTTAAACATGACTACTAACATATGATATTTTTCACACAATCAAATAACATAGTAATCAATAAAGCACACACAAATACTCACACAAAAGTCCAGAACAATCGACACAGAGGGGCACTGCATGATGTTTAGTGGTACATGCATTAAGGATAAGCCAAAATTTCCATAAGGGAAATTTCAAATATAACTTTGAGGTTAAGAAAGGAAGCACCCAACCATAGAAATGGGTTGAATCTAGAGCAAACTTGATTTGTTTGTTACATCTTGAATAGGAAAAATTATTTTTTGAACCTGAAACTTCCTTGCATTCTTAACTAAAATATTTGCTCAAGAAATTCATCGACAAACATGTAAAACTTGGTTATATTATTAATGTTGGTCATCATAAATCCAGTGATGAAAGTGTTCAATATCTAGATAATAGACATTCTATCCTTATGATTGAAACTAGGATATTTTATTTGTTTATTTTTAGTTCATAATTGAAACTTGTTCTATAGTAAACAGGGAAATTTTACTTGTAAAGTGATTATTTAGCATGTAAACAACTTGCGATTAGAAAACAAAGTAAATACCATTATTTTTCTTTAAATGTAACTATTTAGTTTGAAATAGTATTGTGTTGATGTAAATAGTGGTTAATCTCTTACAAACAACTCTGTTTTATTAAAACATTATCATTATAGATGGAAATAGCCTTGCTCAATAAACTGTTTAGTTGAAAATAGCTAGTTTTATGTCTCTTTAATAGGAAACAATATTTTTCTTCTTAAAAAATGAATGTACATGTGTGAACAACTTGTTTTATAATTGTTGAGTAGGAAACAATACTTGTTCTATTCAAACAATGAATGTACAAATGTGAACAACTTGTTTTGCAATATTTCAGAAGAAAACAATACTTGTTTTGTTAAAACAATGATTTTTCATATGAAAATAACTTGTTTTATAACTATTTGGTAGGAAACAATACTTGTATTTAAAAAATGGAAGTTCTTATGTAAAAGAACATTTTAGAATATCTTAGATGTGAGAATGCAATAATAGTATGTGTGAAACTGTTAGCATAGATATATTTTGACTCTTTTTTTTTAACAAAAGAAATGTCAAATGGAATACTATTTTGAGATTGCAATCTTAATTAATGATTATTTCAGAATGTATAAATTTTTTTTAGTAGAAGTAGGCACATATATGTGTATGCACATAGACTTCATCTATGTACATACACATACTTGTGGCACACCTTTTTTTTGTATATTTTAGAAAGTAAAATTCTTATGATGAAAAGTAGAGAATATTCATAAGAGTGCTATGATTGATTATTGAATTACTTTGTGAATCATAAATTTTATTTATATATAGAGAGTAAACTAGTATTTTGATTTTCTTCTTTTAAAGATAGTTGTGAAAGAATATTTAATACTTGACTAGAATAGTGATACCTTAGTTGACTAGATCACCTCAGGGTAGATGTTGTTAGAGGGTAGATAACTGTTATGAGTTATATAGTAGAAAATTACCTTTGGGGATGTGTTCCGAAATGGAGTTTAGAGAGTATAGGTTTTCTTTACCAAAACCTATTTTTTGTTGTTGTTGCAACATATTTATTATGATTGGCCAAGCAATATAGTTCATTATATATGTAAGAATGAAATTTGTGATTTCACTCTCTACCATACTTAGCATAAATCTTGCACTTTATTTTCTAACTTGTAGATAGAAATTGCATGTTGATGTTTGGGAATGCACTAGATTCCACCTTGCAAATTTTTCTCTTGCTAAAATTTTTGATCAGGGTTGGACATTCTTCAAGTCAGAAGAATAGTATGGAAGCATAAGCTTCATGGCTGGGTGGTAAATTTCTTCAACCATGTTCTTGTCCACCATTGGAGGTGAGCATCAAAGAAGAACCTTTTTTGTTCACAAGACTATTATAGTCTATGATGTAATTGATGTAATTTAATCTTGTACTTGATGTAAAGTGTACGATGTAATGACTTTGTGGCCTTAGGAGCCAAGTCAAACCTAATATTATAATTTGAATTTTGAAGTGAATTTGACTCATTTTAAGTGGAAATTTATAGCTATGATTGACTTTAACCACTAGTTATGTGTTTTTAATTTGGAGTATATTCATGTGTCATTTACAATAATATTAAGTAATAATTTCAAATGGGTTATTACAATGTCCAAGAAAAAAGTTTAGGAAATTCATGAAGTAAAGTTACATTCTAGTCCTCTTGTTCTTCATCATCAAGGAACTTTCCTATCTTAATCACTTTTTCTTTGTTTTTAATATCCATTGGTATATCCATGGTATCTCCTAAGGGAAGCACATTTTGTTTTGGAAATTCAGGGTTGTATTCTTTTGTGTTCATGTAAAGTCTTCACTACTTTCCCTTTTGTTGGATTTTTGCTTGGTACTAATCATAGCACTTGTAACCCACTTATTTTTGGGAGAAGTGAATGGTTTGTCATAAACTCCTAGCACTTATTTGAAGGCTTCATAATTTTTGAATAAATCCAATGATTTTTCACAATTTGTATCAATAAATTTTGAATGCTTCAAGGTGAGAGTTGTTTTAGGATTACACATGATGGTGTTTATGTTTAGGGAGGGTCTTTTCATTTCTTCTGTAATCTTAGAAGGGCAATATCCCAAGCCACTTTTTTTTTCTTAAGTATTAGGTTCTATAGGAACATAAACACCTTGTTCTTTTGTTCAACTATACCCAAACTATTTCATGAACTCATAGCCTTTTCCATAGTCTTTCCATTTCTTTTGAGTTTGGTGGTTGTTGATAATCTATCTCATCAAAGTTTTTTGTATAACTTGTGTCTTCTTCTAAAGTAGATGAAATAGAATCTTGTGATTTTTCTTTGGAATTTTGTGTTGACATCACCATTGGTTATTGTTTCTTTTCATCTTCTTTACACGTTATTGTGTATTCTCCCATAAACAAGGGTGTGAATTCTAAGGAACCCCAATCATCATCCAATAATTTTGATGCTATTTCCATCTCTTTTTTTCCTCTTTCATAGGTTCTGTGTTTGATGTTTGAATTAATGTGCTTAGAGGACTTTTTTTTCCTTTCTCAACTTGTAAATTCCTTCTATGCTTGGGGTCTATTTCAACTTGGTATACCTTATTGTTAAAGAAATACTTCATGATATGATGCAAAGTCGAAGGAAATACATGAATCTCATGAATCCAAGGTCTTCCTAAAAGAAGATTGTATGAAAGGTCATGAGGCATAACATGAGTAGGAGTTTGTAAGGTAGCCTTTCCAACTGTAATAGGTAAAGTAATCAGACCGAGTAGTTTCTTTCCTAC
This sequence comes from Sequoia sempervirens, assembly GCA_007258455.2. Taxonomy (NCBI): domain Eukaryota; kingdom Viridiplantae; phylum Streptophyta; class Pinopsida; order Cupressales; family Cupressaceae; genus Sequoia; species Sequoia sempervirens. Next base: position 36,002 of record VDFB02326516.1, read on the forward strand.
ATTTTCAAATCCTCAAATCGATAAGGAACCAAGTTCAATTTTTTATTTATCTTTGCTAGTCTATCTAAAAGATTCACACTCCACACATTAAGGGCTAAGCCATTATCACCAAGGGTTCTCTTTATTCTCTTTCTATTAAAATATTGGTATTATCTTGAAGAAATCATGCTTCTTTCTCATCTCGAATGGAGGGATCTCATGTTGGTGAAAATTAATGTCTACATTAGATGTATTCATTCCTTCAATTAGAGCTACCACATCACTTGCATTTGTATTAGAGGGGATCAGAAATTGTAATGATTTTTGAAGCATAGTGTGATAATTAGAGGAGTTTTTAATCAAGTCCCATAGGGAAATCTTTGTAGGAGTATTATTAAGTTGTTCAACAAGATCATACTCCTTCATTATGTGAAGGAAAATGAGGAGCACTAGGAAAGATGAGATTTTTCAAAGGAAAGGTGTTGTAGTTGGTTCTTTTGGTTGTGAATTGTTTCTAGTATTATATGTCTGAGAAATGGTATTATGACTTGGTTGCCACAAAATATTGTTCTTAGGTCATTCAAGATTGTAAATAGGTTTATTTTGATTTTGAGCTTTGTGTGAAGGTGGGTAAACAATAAGTTGAGGATGAATCACATTAACGTCTCTTGGTTTTGGTTTGTCATGACATGCCTTAGTGGATGAACCTTGTGAGATGAAATACTCAAGGGATTCATCAAATATGTCAAATTCATCACTACTAAAAGGATTCATGGTTAGGTTAACTTGGAAAAAGATATTTGGCATAGTCAAATAACTATACTTTCTCCAAGTGGTTTATCTATTTGATCTTATTTTTGGCTTTATTTTCTAATGTATGGAAAATGCAATCTAATCTAATTGACCTATGAACTAATGCTAAAAATGAAAAGTACAAGAATATAATTCCTACCACAATTAAAATGAATGTAAATTATGCTACTTCTAATGATTTGAATGTAAAACAAGTTGTAAACTAAAATAGAAAGTTTTTAACAACAAACAAAAACTTAGAAATAGTGAATTTAACTCTAAAAAATGTAGTGTAAAATATGCATTGGGACTGATTCATCCAGAGGGGTGTATGAGTCCTAGTAGGGGTTTATTCCAAAATTTTAAGAAATTTTCAATTAATTTTTATGATTTTAATGTTATATGATATCTAACCTAAGTGTATATGCAGATTTTATATGATTTTCAATGATTTGAGATGCAAAAATCCAAGCTATATGCACCTTCACTAATGTAAAATTTGGAAACCCTAGAATTTCAATGAACTAATGCAATCCTAATGCAATATTAATGCAAGAAATTTATAGGATGGTAACACTCTCCAAATTAGAATTATGATGTTCTAAATGTAGGTTCACCAAAATGAAATAATGGGTAAAGGGGGAGGTTCTTTCGTCTAGTTTAGAAAATAGAGGAAGACCCACTATCCTATTATCTCATTCAGGGATAACCCTAGATATCTCAATGCAAAGGAGAAATAGATCTTGTAATAGGGTTGTCATAGGAGCTGATTATAAACTAATGAAGGGCTCACCACCATGTTAGGACTTGGAAAGATAAATGCAATGGAAGATATAATGCTTAACCCTAATATGATGTAATCTTTAACTACATGACCTATAAATGCATGAAAATCAAAACAAAGAAGTGAGATCTTAGAAATATGCACATGGAAACCTAATAGAGGTTGGAATGAGTATTGAAATGTTGAAAATTCTAAAATTTTGTCTTACTGGGACTCATGAGCTAGTCTAGGCATATCACTCCAAGATTTGGGTTTCTACACAAGAAAAAGTTTCTAAAAAAAGGGTATCTGAATCTACAAAAATCTTGAAAAATTCCTGTAGTGGGACTCATATGCCACTTTTGGCATATCAATCCCACTCTAATTTTTCAAGAATTCAAAGTTCATATCTACACTTCAACATGTGTTGTTTTCTACTAGATTGATTTCTAGATCTAAATCTATGAAAAGGCCTACAAAATAGAATATAGACTTGATTTTCTTATGGGGGGTTTTCCTCAGTTAAAACCCTACTTTGGTAATTAAACCCTAATGGAAAAAATGAAACATGCATGTAAAGAGGAAGGTAAACCCTAACCTTAAGTGTGTAGAAGATTAGGAAATTTGAAACGTAATGCAACCCTATTATAATGTGCAAGAATGAGATGCATGAATGAAATATGAGGATGAATGACTCACTTTGAGAGATCTCTAATCACCCAAATGAGCCCTAATAATGCATGTACCTTCCTTAGGCTGAATGTAGAGTGATAACTAACGATGGAATCACTCAGGAAACAAGTCATTAGGCTTAGCTTGATAGCTAGTTGCATCTCCCCAACCTAGAATCCATCATGATTCAGCATAGATAACCATGATCAACCCTTGAAAATGATAGATATTGAATGAAAGTGAGCTCAAAGACCTACAAAAAAACTTAAATGCTAATCAAAGACTTCAAATTTTCTCATTTTTCAAACTTGAATGATTTTGTGAAAGAATGCTTGAAGACTTTGAATGCTTGGATCTTGAAATTGCTATTTAAAAACACTTTCTTAGATGAAATAATTGTTAAACACTCACAGGAAAACTGAGAGGGGGTTGAATAATTTGTCAAACAATTCAAACATAAAAATCAACTCTTATTAATTTTACAACCACACAGTTATGTTATTAAGATCATGAAATACAAGTAATAGAAAGAAAATCAACACAATGAACACCAACTTTTTACATGGAAAACCTAATTCAGGAAAAACCATGGTGAGGGTTAACTCACAATATAAAATATTATAAACTAAATAGAAAGGCTCACTACCCAAAAGAGGACTCACTATCCAAATACAAAGGAACCACTATCCAATAGGGAGGCTCACTTCCTATAGATACAAAATAGAACAAAAGATCCACCACAACAATTATTGTACATCCATAGGATTGCAAAAACCTTCAGCTCACTACCTTCAACAAACTGAAAAATTGCTATCAAAACTCACTTGCACACACTTCTTCTCTTATGATTTGTGGCACACTTTCATCACTTTGCATCACACTGTCATAAAACTCTTCACAATTCAACTTAATATTATATCATCCTCAACATTAGAAACTTTTTGTTGATGGTGTTTTCTGCACAACAACAACTCAGACAAGATACAAGTATCCTATCTCTCTTGAAAGGTAAATCTCTATCAGCAAGCCTCAAGAGATAACCCCAAGGTCTCTAATGTTAGGTCTTGACAATGCATAAATAACTCAGATAATATGTGAAAATGTTGGTAATCACAAACAGACCTTACTAAGCAAATACAAAATCCTTAAACTTATCACATTTAGCAATATGGTGATACTCCAAATCCTAAATCTAACCCAAATAACAAATAAATAGCAAAATATAAGGTTTTCAAAGATATTTCTAAGATCAACACTAATCCTAAGATTAACAGTGCAAATGACAAACTACTTTAAATGGACCAATCCTTCATAAACTAATTCCTACTTGACCTAGATAAATCTAAAATCTTACATAAATAGTGCAATATTCTAAGGATGAAAGATTTTCAGATCATGAACATTTATACTAAACAACCCTATTGCAATTGAGATGCACAAACATTCACAACTGAACTAAGCACAATGAATATCACAACCCAGGCTAACTTTTCAAAGCAATGAACAATCGGCTAGTTGCAAAAAGTATGGACTAGAAATTGTTGCAACACTTCAAGCATCAAATCATAATCACCATTGAATATTCTAACATCAAATCTAACATATATCAAATAAACTTAAGAAATTTCAAAAGATAGAATCACAGAAACCATGCTAGATAAAATTAACAAAAGGACACCAAATCACAATGCCTTTACTTGCATTAAATCATCCAAAGTAGCAACAATTACAGTCTTTTGTTACAACACTTGATTGAAAATAACCTAACTACTAAATTCTTGCTCTAATATGTAATTCACTCCAATGTAAAACTATCTATCCCTTTCAAATGAGGAAATATCCCTATTTATAGAGATTACATCTTATGTTGGCCCAAATAGGGTTACAAAACAATAGGCCACAAAAATAAGTCGGCCAAGAAGAATTCAAAAGAAGTAAAATGTGCATTAAATGCATGTGTTCCATCCAGGTCAGCATGGGATCTCCAACCTGGTTCGATCCAATGCATGTGAAGGATGAAGAGGAATAATAGGGAAGCACAAATTCTGATGAGGCATTGCATTAACTGCTCTCCCCCTTTTCCTTATCTCACTCCACCTTATCCTGCACCACCAAAAATACCTTCTCCAAGTCGGCTATATGTGGAATAACTAACACCTTAATTTTCCTCTAAATGGATTTGATGTCCTCTCTTGACTGCTTAATGACCCTATCCCACTCCACCTTCAAAGTTTGATACTTATCCATCACTATAATGTATGTGGTTGCATCATCTAACTGGTGTTCAGTAACTGGGCCATCATTGGTTGGAGAATATACATCACGCCACCATTTTCTTAGTTTCTCCAAGTTCAAATGTAATGTATGTGGCTACATCATCTAACTAGTATTCAGTAACTAGGCCATCATTGATTGGAGAATATAAATTACACCACCATTTTCTTAGTTGCTCTAAGTTCAAATGTTTTGCTTAGCTTGTACCTCTTTCTTCAATCTGCTCAAAATAGCAGCACTGGAGCCTTCAAATTCTTTAACTTCCTGCATCATGGAGGTCAGTCCCAAGTTGATAGTTTGCGCACTGTAATCTCTATGAGTCACTTCATCCTTATTCTTATCTGATACAGGGGTGGAAATGTGAATCACACTATTATTGGCTTCATCTCTCTCAATCCTAGAGATAACCTTGGCTTTCTTCTTTGCTTTTCCTTTTCCTATGTTTTCCAGTAATTCATCCTAGTTGGGAGGAGTATCATCCACCATATTTTTTTTAATCTTTAATTGTTTGTTTAGCCAACTAGGAATAGTGGAATCTAACTACATATTACCCTATCCAACCACATCCTACTGCTCCTTAGAGGAATCCATATTTAGATTTTTCTCATCAAGAATCTCTAAATTTTTATCTTCATTTCCCTTATCATGTTCTTCTTCTTCATGCACTAGTGAAGGAGTTTTGATTGGCACTTCCTCACTCTGTGGAGGTACCTATCTTCCTCATTTCCTGCAGGTGAATCCTCATAAGTCACTAAAGGGGACTGCAATATCTTTTCTATCTCTGCCTCTATATTGTAGAGTTCACCTTCTTGAAACTCTTCTTCTCCTTGATCTTGGTGATCCTCTACATCCTTAGATTCACTTGGTACATTATCAATTCCATGAGAAGGAGGGACATTATCATGTTTTATGGCAGGGACATATAAGGGAACACTTTTCTTTGGCACACCATCCTTGGGAGAGGGAGTTCTTGATCTTCTTGTGTACACTTGTGTTTTCTCTCCCGAACTTTCCACACTCACTACTGGTGGGCTAGATTCATCCCCTACCTCAGAAGATTACTTCTTCTTCTGAGACAATATCACTATTCTTCTTCTCTTAGGCACACAAGCACTGCCCTCTTTTCTTTCTTCCTTAGCTTCTTCTTTTGCAGAATTTTTTTCCTTTGAGGTATGTTTTCTTTCCTTGGAAATGGGTCTTCTTTGTTTCTCTACTTCTTCTGCTTGAGAATCTTTAATATTTATCTTCAAAGGGGAGCTTAGCGTAGCCTTACCCTTAGGGTCCTTCTCAATTGACTCTTCAGAAGTAGAAGGAGACTCCAAGTCTCCCATTAAGTCATAGGTGCATTGCACACCTTCACTCTCCAATTCCCAAATCCTGTGTTTGAGCCATAAATTTGTGTACTTAATTACTGGAGTGATGATCTACTCTAATTATGTTTTCTCTTCCTCTAGCCAGTCTATCTCTCCAAATGATTTATCCTTCACAGCTTCATAATCATGTCCTTGAACCAAATCTCCATCATCTTCAATCTAATTAGGAATGACCTTTATGTTGTATAGTTGGACCAAGTTCACTGGAAACCTAGAAAATTTATTTCTCCTAACTTCAAATTCATCCTTACTATTAGCCCAATAATCCTCTACATCGTCCTTATGGCTATATTCCCTGCTAGCCCTTCTTTGTGCCTTACCAGTCCTATCAAATTTAGATCTCTTCGAATGGAACTTAGAGAAACCCAAAGTAATCATTTCCTCCTCAGAAGCATGAGTTGAATTAATAGAGGGGAAAACTTCATTACTACCTACCCTCAAAGGAAAATCACCACCAAATCCAGTCTTATATTTGTCCTTTTTAACAATTGCATCAAAATCACATATCTATCTTGTGACTTCCAAAAGTATGATGTGATCTATGGGATATCTAGGGAGTCTATATGGGGCCCTCTAGCAACCATCTATTCTGATGTATGAGAAGGTAGGGAGCTTGATAAAACAAGCTACAAATCTCTTGATTATCTCCTTTGCATTGTCTTAGATCCAAACATGTTTTGCACCCTACAATAGCTAGGTGATATACATGGTGAATGCTTCATTCACCATCTTATAACTTGTGCTACCAAAGTGTAATTGTGGGTACACCTCATAAATAGCATCTTTCCCAAACAAGCCTCTTGTGCTTAGCCCCTTGTATGGATGGAACCTTGGAAGTGTATAAACTGAGTAAGAGGTAATTGTGAAGGTCTTTGTCTATAGCAGATTGCACATTTGTTCATGTATCATTGCACTTATAATGCCTACCCAATGGTAGTCAATATTCTGCACCATCCTCACATTGACATGGAACATCCAGTTTTCAAATACCCCTGCACTCTTCAATCCTACCACCCTACTAAGGAGTGTGATAGAATCATAGTATTCCCTTTTGAATTTTGCTCTGAATAATTGCTTGGGAAATTTGGAAAAGTGAGACTTGGGTTTCTCTATCCAAGAATTGATGACCTGCTATGATTTGATGATGTCTTCATCATAGTACTTCTTCGCTAAGTCCATATCAAAACCCACAACATGATACCTATCAAGCATGTCAAAGGTCTGGTCTATAGACATGGGGTTAAGATTTGCCACTATTCTCCCTTGAGGACCCACTATCCTTTGTGTGCCCATGTCATAATGTCTAACACATTCTAGCACCAGCTCGTAGCATTGAACTATGGGAGGAAATTATACTATATGGGCCAATCCTGACTCTACCATCCTTCTAGCCAATAGGGGAAGGTTTTGTGCTTCCATTCTTGCCTTGAATTCCTCATAATCCCATTGGCTTACACTTGTATCTGTGACCTCAACCAGGTGGAGGTCAACTTTCTTTCTAGGACCCTACTCTTTATATCCATTTTGATCATTTCTTCCTCGAAGATAACATACCCTTCAACACTTGGATCCATTTGCTTCTCCCTAGTCTTCTCGACTACTATCTTACTTGGTTCAGCCTACATCCAATAGAAAAAACCACAATAAATCCTCTTTATAATATTAGAGTGAAGGTAAGTCACCCATGAATAACATATTCATCATTATATTAGCTCAAAATCATGATAAAATTCCCTCAAATCAATCATAAAACACAATCATTTTAAATCCAGGATTTTGAGCAATCCGGGGAAAACTAGCCAGAGAGGAATTCTGGGAAATTCCATGTCTGGCAGACTTCACCGATCAAGTACAATGTCATTAGTTTAATCATTATAGCATGAAAGGAAAACATGTAACATAATTTAAATCATCAATATCAATCATGAGCTGCCAAATACACAACATTAAATTCATTCATTTCTTGAATTCTTTATATTGCGAAGTCATTTTGGGAAAATCCGGGAAAATCCATTGAAGAAGGAATTCCATGAGGAACTCAAAACTCCGAGCCTTTTGCATGCCTCTGAGAAAATGAAAGAGCGAGGGAAATTTGGGAAATTTCAAGGGTGCAAAAATTTTGTGAAGACCTTGGGATCCTGAAAACTACCATTTCTCATGATCTCGCCCAGAACAATTGAATGATCATAAATTTAAGACTTTGGGATTGAATATAGCTTGTTTTAAATTTCTTATTGATCGTTTCAAGTCCTCAACTCTTTCAGAGGAAAATTGGTGAGGAAATGCGATGCCCTAAATTTAACCATCGAATCTCTAAGCTCAAAACCCTAAAATTCACCATTAACATAGGGGAGTTAGCTCAAACTTAGATTGCTCAACTTATTCAACACAGAAATGGGTTGTTTGGAACATACCTAAGTGAGTTCATCTGAATGGAACCAAATTCACACATTTACACCTCACTCATGGCCGACAATCGATTAAGCTTGAAAACCCTAAAATCAAATCAAGCTAAAGCAATCATACATGCCAAGTCAGGTTCGGAGATGAAGTTGGAACTGCCAAACTTAAAAGGATTACCTAAGGGGTGCATCTTCTAGACCTCTAGAAATTATGAAGCATTTTCACAACCCTAGCTTTAAAATGCTCGGTGCCAAACATGTAAAATCCAGACTCCACACATACTCAAAATGTCAAAGAATCACTCTCATCCAAAATTTAAAAGTAAGGCAACAAATACATACCATTGATGGGATAAATGCAATTATTTTCAATGACTGGTAACCAAATTTGACACCATAGCAAATAGCAGCAACAATGGTCATGTCGAGGAAATTCACCACCAAACTCACAAATGAAAAAAGTATACATGTCAAATGAAATCCAACACTCAATATAAAACCGCCTAGATCAATAGAAGACAAATGATAAAATATCAATGGTACAAGAATCTCCAATAATTGACTAAATACAAGCTGTATGAATCGTACAATTAAGCATCAATGCTATTGACAAGACAACCCAAAATGAAACTCGGGAATTCAATGAGGTGCAAGAATTTCAGAGAAATCTAGTCAACACAAAATTACATGAAGGACCAGAATCCCTGGATCACAGTATAAGTTACTCCTCGTCAAGTTTTCAAGGAAACTGGGGAATTCCATCGGAGGAGGAGAATCCCAAAATCAAAGGAAAATTCGGAAATGGCTTAAAACTTAAGATTTTCAAAAAATATCCTAAAGGGATCATTAGTGAAAGAAAGATAAAAATTCAAGCATGTGCCTAAGCAAGTAAATCCTCAAAACCAAAGGGCCAAAGCACCAAAAATCAGAGTGAAAAAGGGGGTCCCTACTTTCAGTGGGACGTGTGTGCAAAAACTGCACAACACTTTCTTCAAGGTCGGCCACAAATACCTAATTTTATAAATTCAAAATATGTTGGAAACTAAAATTCCCTTAGTGGAAAGGAATAAGTGTGGACCAATAAAAAAAAAATTCAAGATCAAAAATAATATCTTGAAACAAACACATGCTTGAACCATAATTAAATTTTATTCTTCAAATGAAGTGTAAACACTAGGTCGGTTGAACCTAATGAAAATAGAAATGATCATTGATGTACATGCTTCCCAACAAGAAGATGACATGGGGACACTAGAACACACTTCCTTATGCACAAGAATACACTTCATAAACTTTCAGATATATCCATAGAAAAACAATAGACTTCAATCACTAAACATCTTTCACTAGTCCAACCAAACTATATAAACTCACACTGAATTACTAAAACATGACTTCCAGATCACCAATATTCAAACCTCTTTGCCAGAGCATAGAAAAGACCTTCACAAGACATATTTTAGATCCGCAAGATCTGAAAAAAATAGAGAAGAACTATAGAGCAACAATATTTCTCTCGATCCACAAAAGACCAACTTTGCCAGAATAGTTCACATATCAGTGAACATAAATTTTATGTACCCTCAAAACAAAAGCTAAAACTTAGAATATGTCACCATGAGATCACCATTATCAAACCTTCAAATCCGCACAAGCATAGGATCAACACAGGAGAAATGAAGAGCACATACCAGAGCATGTTATGAAAACATTCAACACTCTGACTTCTCTTCTTTATTAAATTTTCTCAAAAGAACTTGGAAACTTATCAACACGTTTTCAACACTATAGCTCCATGTACTCACAACATCTCAATAGCATCTTAGATATACATGTATAATATGCAACATACTGAATTGTGTTGAAATCATCACAACATTAATGACAACACCACCAAGACTTTTTCATATCTACAACAATCTCCCCTTTTGTCATTGATGGCAACACATGATGTGAAAAACCATCAAATACAAAAAAACACAACACACTATCCCTTGAGAACATCTTCTCTTCTTCTACAATATTTTTTCACATGAATTTATCTCCCCCTTTGACATCAATGAAAAATCTCAACAACAATGATTAATCCCCCTTAGAAGTACACTCATACTGCAACAATGAAAACCTTTTATGTTTCCCCTATAGAGTAGACCCATTTATCCGTCCAGATAAATGAAGAATCTATGAATTCACTGGACTGATGCACCTTCATGTGCACCTAGTTCAAAGGGACAATGACCCCCAAAATCTCCCTAAGATGGTCAAAAGTATCCTTCGAAAGAGCCTTAGTAAATATTTCTGCAATTTGTTCCTTTGTTGTCACATACTCCAATTTGACCTCATTCTCCAACACTTTTTCTCTCAGAAAATGATACTTGATAGATATGTGCTTTGTTCTTGAGTGCATAATTGGGTTCTTTAAAATGTTTATTGCACTTGTGTTGTCACAGAAAATAGAAATAGGCTCATCACATGCCACAACAATGTCCTTTAGTTTCTTCTTCATCCATAAAACCTATGTGCATCAGGATGCTAGAGCAATATATTTTTCTTTTGCTATGGATAAAGAGACTAATCTTCCACCAAGAAAGAAAGCACCACCAATACTACTCTTCTATTCATCTACACATCTAGCCCAATCAACATTTGTATAAGCACTCAAGGTGAAATCATCACTCTTAGGATACCATAGTCCATAATTTGGTGTACCTTTAAGATATATAAATATCCTCTTTACAAATATGACATGTGCTTCTCTTGGATAGATGCTTGGAATCTACAAACTAGACATACTGCATGCATAATGTCCAATCTAGTGATAGTAAGGTACATCATTCTTCCAATCATAGATATATATTTTCTCTAATCAATCTTAGCAGATTCATCATCTTTTCTTAGTTTACATTTGGTTACCATAGGAGTACAAATCAGTTTGGAATCATCCATCCCAAACTTCTTCAACAGTTCTTTTACATACTTAGATTATGAAATGAATATCCCTTTATTAGTTTGATTTACTTGTAGATCAAGGAAGAAATTCAATTCACTGATCATAGACATCTCAAATTATTTTTGCATCTCTTCAACAAACTTTTTACACATGCCTTCATTTCCACCAAAAGAAATATCATCAACATAAACAACTACTATCAACATTTTTTTACCTTTCACTTTGAAGTAAATATTGTTGTTAGTAGAACCCTTGTTGAATCCTTGCTTTGTCAGATATTTTTCCAGTCTTGCATACCAAGCTTTGGGAGCTTGCTTCAACCCATACAATGCCTTCTTCAACTTGCAAACCATGTTTGATTTGTCAAAAAATTGA
>VDFB02326517.1:0-36119 GCA_007258455.2 Sequoia sempervirens
TCTCTCTCCCTCTCACTCACTCTCTCTCTCTTGCCCAACCTCCACCTAGTTATTGTAAAGTTATGCATAAAAAATTGGATATCTGATTTGAATCAAATATCTGTTTTGAAATACCGCGAAAATTGTCTTTGTTGGGGCAATAAAATGTTTTATTTTTTGAGGAGTTCTGCATATGGGATATATCAGTTTATTGGATAGCTATCCGATTTGTGGGCCATAGAAAAACCCCATATGGCCCCCTTTTCGCATTCCAATGGACCCTACATTCGTTTTGCAGGCTTTGCAGGTGACAAACGCACAGTTTCAGAGAGGAAGGGACAAAGATCAACTTTTTGGAGCATATTCCACTCAAATTTGTCATAAACTATCCCTTTTTCAGCATCTTTTATAAGGTATAATGGGGAGCAGCAGTCGTCGAAAGCATAAATGTAAGAGAAACCTTACAAAAGAACAAATTGAAGCATATAGAGAAAAGATGGGTCATGGGAAGAAGACTAGGTAATGTAAATATTGGTGAATCTGGGTCCTTTGATCTTTCTAGTGAAGAGGAAATTGAATATGTAGAAGGTGAAAATGTTGAACATGATGCTGAAATTGGGAATGAAAATGTTAAAATTGATACTCAAAATATTCAAGCTGAAAATGTTGGGAATAAAATTATTGAAATTGATAATGAAAATGTTCAAGGTCAAAATGTTGGTTTCGAAGATGTTGAATATGGCGCTGAAATTAGGAATGAAATTATTCAAATTGAAGGTGAAAATGTTGGAAATGAAGATATTCAACATAATATTGATCTAAGTGTAAATTATGTTTCACCAAATTACATGAGAAATGAAGAACCTTGTGTGGAAGAAAGACATATTCCATACTCAAAACCTTCAAAAACCCCTAAATGGTTAATTGAAATTGATGAGAACATTATAAACAATTTTGAAGGCAAGAGGTCAACACGAACCATTCGGTGGTGGGCTAGTAGACTTTTCATACAATATTTTAGCGATAAGACATTGATGGAGCAATGCCAACTTTTTGTACAATTGTTAAAGATGCAAAAGATGAGACCTTTGCTTGCCAAATTGAAGATTCATGTGCACAAGAAGACCAAAAAAAATAATATTATTGTCAAAAATCTTTTTAATGCTCTCAAGTCTATTGGAAAAAATAACAAGAAAAAAGATAAGAGAGCTGCTCGGAGAGTGATTACAACCACCCTAGTAAGCCATCAATTGAAAAAGGCTCGCTTGTTGAGACAAACTTGTATTGATTTTGACATAAATAGAGCTTTGGATGAGAGCACTTGCAAGAGAGAAAAGAGATAGATGATCTCTTCAAAGTGATACATGGGCTTTTCGGAGGCTTCCGTGTTGATAAGAAGCTACAACTAATAATGTAAAACAAACAATTCAACAATTTTGGCATGATAACTCTAGAGTCACCCAATGCAAGATGTTTTAAAGTTAAGAGGTGGAAATCAAGACCCGTGCACCACATCTAAACATTTTCTTGGAAGTCGAGCCAAACAATGTTGTTCAAAAATTTATTGAAACACATCCAAATATTGAAATATGTAAAGGGACTTTTTTTGAAGGTTTGAAGCCATTTTATTGTATGCCTCTTAAAATTAAGTAATACTTGTTTAAAATACCATGTGGATTTTTCAATGTACCATGAACTATTATGCTATATATCCATTCTATTTTGCATACTAATGAAATGTTGTAGGAGTCTTGGTGCAATGCATCTTAGAATCATCAAGGGACTTGTTAGATCTTTTTTTTTTTTATGTTCTAGAGATGATGGTTGTTTTTCTATAGAAATGATTGTTTAAATGCAGAGATGATTAGCTCACAATGTGGTGGCTTGTCCAAGAGTTTGAACAATGTTTTCATGGGGGTTCGAACATGAATTTGAAGAAACTTGAGAAAAGATATGAGATAGTCAAATATACTTTGCAAAGTGGAGGTGAAGGTTCTAGATGTGAGTTGGTTACAAAAGAATGCAGTGTTGCTGATTTTATTTCAGACTTTAAGGACAATCTTTTCTACAAGTATGCAAGGCATAGTCATAGGTCTCAGTGGTTGGATCAACAATTTAGGATGTGTAAGGACTCTTTTCCGATTGGCACTATTATGTCAGTGGTTGATTTTGCAGAAAACTACACATTGCAACCACAAAATGGAGTGCAATCACCAGTATTAATTCCATTTCAAATTGCTATGTTGTCCACATAACATTTAGACATGCACATGATAGTACAGAGGAGGATCGAAAGATAATAAGAGAGTATCATTTTTATATGAGTGATGATAGATCTCACTCATCCGAGTATGTCCAACATTGTTTTGAGAATTTTTTTGAGTTATTGCAGGAGCATGCTATAACAATGGGCCGACATCTCATTTGGTTAGATAACTGCACAGGTCAATTCAAGAATGCTCGTATGTTTTATTGGTTGAGTAGAATGCATGTAGAGAGGGTTGTACCTCATATTTGGAGTTTTTTTGAAGCTGGGCATGGGAAAGGGGAGCACGATGGAAGCGGTCGCAGTTTTCATAGATAGTCCCAACGATCCGTAGCCTCCAAGCCAGGTATGCGCATGCCACGGTCTCCAGAAATAGCCCTTCAAATATTGCAATGTACCCAGCACTTTCGGATATCTTAAGGAAAATCCACCCGGTCCAGCCAGCTCGGGTGGTCCGTATTTGGGTGCAAGAAGGTTAAATCCGTGCGGTAAATGTGCCCATATGAGCTGGCGTTGGAGCGTCCCGGTTTGGTGGTCTGGAATTGCAAAATGAAAGTTGCCACTTTGCAACTTTAATTTCGTAATTCCAATGGCTTTAGGTAAGGTGGCTTGATTCACGTGTGGCGAGGAAACAAAGTTTGGTTTCGTTTCACCAAGGATAATACCGTCCTTAATTCTTAGGAAGTAGATTGGAACTTGACCCCTTGTCTCTTTTGGAGTTTGTTTGATCGCAGCCCAAATAAAAGAGCTTCATTTGTCCAAACCTTCATTTGTGAATTGAAAAATTCAATGCTTTAGGTGTGATAAGTTTGGTCACTTTTCCAAACATTGTTCAGATAGACCTAAGCATCAAGCCTCCGTTGCAAATGTAGATGATGTCTCTCCACAGAAGAATGAAGAGCCTTGTTACCATGCAATATAATAAGATCCTTGATGCCTTATGCTTACAATAATTATAAGATCAATATAAGAAGAGCCTTGTTACTATGCAATATAATAAGATCCTTGACTTACTGATGCTTTACTTTTTTCATGATATTATAGAACATTTTTATGGGTTGTTGGAAAGTCCTCCCTTGGGCTACTGAGTTTGGTTACAAGTGATTCATCCAAGTTCTTAATCTCTATCTTGTTCTTATTAGATATAGTCCTCCTTTAATATATTTTATAGTGGACTCCAATTGAAGTAGATTATTATATTGTATGAAGCAGAGATTCATTTTCATGCCACATTGTACTATACCATATACGCTACATTTTGAATAATGTTTTAGTCAAATTTGAAAGTAGTAACTAGGGTAATGAAATAAATAAAGGAAAGATTGCAAATTATGTTTGTTTACTTGCTCCTCTTGTTCAACCTGATAGTGAGTGACTAATTTGTGTGCTCTTGTGTTCTTGTGATTTTGTTTTTGCATGGGTTAAT
The DNA here is from genome assembly GCA_007258455.2 of Sequoia sempervirens. NCBI lineage: Eukaryota > Viridiplantae > Streptophyta > Pinopsida > Cupressales > Cupressaceae > Sequoia > Sequoia sempervirens. Next base: position 3,672 of record VDFB02326517.1, read on the forward strand.
TAATTTAATTTGAAATTCTAGGTATGTGTTAGCCTAGGTCTATGCTTTATCAACATTAAGTGGCAGAAGGAGAGGTCTTTTATAGAGCATCAGCCAAAACATGCACCTAATTGGAATGTGAGTTAGCGACATGAGGCTTTTGAAAGTGTGCCTAGCAGTCATGAAGCAGTGAGCAGCAGGTAAAAATGGTGCCTGGGAGGATCTAAAATGATGTTTTGAGTAGCATGATGGATGAGAATAGGCACCTAGACTGACAAGACTAACTAAAATTGGTGCACACAGCATTTATTTGGTGAGCCTAAAAGGGTACATCAGGATAGGTGCTTGAGTGGATGTTTGTATACAATGTGTGAAGCAATGGTTGAGTTTGAAAGATGTGTATTACAATGTAATCAATAATATGAATAAATTTTTAATTATTGTGGATTGTATGTCTTGTGAAGTAATTGCATAATTGCTTATGTTGACTTTGTAAAAACTATATTGTAATTGAATTTTTTTCATCTATCAGCATCTAGTTGTTACTTATGCAATGTGAGGTAATGCTTTGAGTTTGAAAGATGTGCAATGCAATGTAATCAGCAATATGAATAAACTACATAATATAACCATTCTTTTTATGCTATTGTGCATCAAGATATTTAACCATTGCTCACTTGATTAAAATTTCAAAGAGTTTAATTATGCACATGAGGGGGCAATTAAATTTCGATTGTCAACTTCTATATATGAAATTATCCAATAATCAAGTGTATGTCCATATACAAAAATGGCATCAACGCCAAATCAAACAAAATTTTACAATATGTGGCATATGCCATCTCGGTAACTATTCAATATTTACATGCCAAAATGTCTATCTCATTCTAAACTCTTGGTGGATCATCAAAATGGAGCCTCTTTGAAGCACTCGTTGCCTCTGAAGGTAGCTGCACAAGAAAAAGTCAAACCACAATTAAGATTAGTTATACTATATAATTTAAAATTGAATAATTAACATCAAAATCAATATACATTAAATTATAATTGAACTCTAAAATTGTAATCTTGATTACCTGAAATATCCGTCTCTTCAAAGGGTCAGGAGTTCTAGAATATGCCCCTCTCAAAGAACCGACCAAACCATCTTTTGTAATTTCAATCTATATGGGTGAACAAAAACATAAAACTGATCCAAGTTAGCATACAATTGTCAGTAATAGGAACATATAAATACCAAACACAAAATAAAATGAACACATACTTCTTTAGGTGTTTCGACACCTCCTCGTTGAGCTGCTTCAACACCTACTCCTTCAAGTGTTCCAATACGTACTGCTTCGGGTGTTGTGGCCCTTGTCAACAAGGACATATAGCTCATAATTCCCTGCACATAAAAATGACAAGTACATATGAAACTACCAATCTATGTCGATGTATGTATAATCAATATAAGATCTTAAAATTCTTAATTCAATCAAATTTGAGTTCAATTACCTTGCCCTTATCCAAAATTACACTTCCATAGTCTGGACAAGGTTGCATCTCGCTCGCAGAAGGTATTTCCTACAAGAGGAAAATAAGATAAACATATAAGTTATTATATAATTTCATTTTAATGACAATTCAAAGGACAAGAAAGTATACAATAAATAAATGTAAATGAATGAGTGCAAAAATATATACTGTGTGCGTGTCCAGGCCAAATGAAATGGCCCTCAAGGTGCTATCCGTCACATTTGTCAGCTCCTCCTCGGACATCAACTGTTAAATAGACCATGTAAATAAATATTAGTACATTATACTATATCTTATTAATATTCATTTAAAAACAAATGCAAGTTATAAATTCACAACTTAAATTTTACCTGTGTCACGCCTCCAATGTCCCCCTCTCTAGCAGGAGAGGACTCTGTATGGTGTGCTCCACTCCCCTGCGTCTGATCTATAATATCCACATTGTGGAAGTCATAATCGAAAGTGTCTAGGGGATGCTCGGCATGCTCTACAAGAGGACCCAAGCATGGCCCAGGAGCTACTCTGGGGAATCATCACGAGAAACCAAAAGACCACTCAAAGAGTGAATAGCATGGATAGTCTGTGTGGCCGCATCCTGCATAATATCTGGATGGTATACTGGAGGTGGCGGAGGAAGGGGAGGGAGGGGAACATGTGGGCGGGGTATTACTCTAACTACCCCTTCTCTATCCTGGGGCATACCTCCACCAACGCCCTGGAAGGGTCTAATGTCAAAGTAATTGACATGATTCCCTAACACAAACTCAGCATATAATTTTTTTATAAAGTAAAATGGTACATCCAAATTGTTGTTCGGTGGTTTCAAAAAAACCATACACCAGCGATCCCAAAAGTTTTCGACAATGTCTTTATGAGTGCACCATTTTATGGAAAGTTTTGTTTTATTAACATTAACTGGCAAACCAGTGCGGGGGTTAACAAATAAAGAGGCTATTTGGGCTTTGGTTATTCCAAGATCTTTCACATCATCATAGGACAATCCACATGCATAATATTCTCTCATATTTTCATACGAATGAAAAGTATGTTGCAAGGAGAGGGTTTCTATATTTTTAATTATTTCATTCATTGTGTTTGACATCGAAGATAATCGAGGGACTCTCGTATAAACTTCAGAAATGCCCCTTAATTGTTGCAATTTTTCAGAAATTAATTCTTGAATTGATGGTTATGGAGGTGTGGAGGTGGTGAAGATGGAGGGAGGTGGAGGTGGAGAGGTGGAAGTGGTGGAGGTGGTGAAATTGGTGCATTTTGCATTTTCATTGTCGGCCATAATGCCTGATTCAATATAAAAACAAATCAATCTAATTAGAATTAGACAATATAAATGAAAATATTATAAAAATACCCTAGTTTATAACAAAATCTATAAAATTTTCTAATTTTTAATCCAAATACATAAAAACACTATTTTTAAATCAAAATCCATTGCAAACATTCAAATTTTCATCAAAATCCATGCTAAACTCAAATTTTTCATAAAAATCTATCAAAACCACCCAACTATTTAGGTCCAACCTTCTTTGGGAGGAGTTATCAAACCAATTATAGGAAGCCATAACCATCATGAGCTTTTAATCATGCTTTTGATTGTTCATAATCATCTGCATAAAGTTCATGTACATACAATAACTCTTTTTTGATCATATTCACTATGTACATGGGATCAATGAGTATTCCCTTTTGGGTTTTAAACTTGATATAAAGAAACCATCGAGTGTAGTTATAGAAGAATCAATATATGTAAAAGAAATGTCAAACAAAATATTGGTTTTTCCTTTATGATTTTGAATATTAATAATGTTTTATAAAGATGGAAAAAATCATTATCATTGTATTGAACAAAGTTTGTTGAATGAATTGGAATGGGCTTGTAAATATTTGTAAGTATTGATTAGGTGAAAAAAGTAAATTTATTTCCTTTGTCATTAATAGGTCATCCAAACTGGATTTGATTAGAATGAGGTCTTGCACTTGGTTATAAATATGCTTGCATCTTTCCATATCATGTTGAGGTGTATGCGATGATATTGAAAAATGTTTTTGCATTAAAGTTTGGTGGTAAAGGTTTAATTGTTTGAATATGACTAATTGGAGGAAGTTGAATATTCTTGTTTAACAATTGCAACATGATCACATGGAGAGAATCAAACAACTATGAAAATTTCCTATCTCATGGCCTAAATTTATATCTAGAGTTATGTTTACAGTAGTTACTTTTGTCTCAATATTATTAGCAGTTTGACATGAATGTTTATCAAGTAATGAATATTTTTGTTTTTCTTTTTAAATGATTGATAGTTTTTTTGAGGCATGACTTATATGATTGACTAATAGGAGCCTATGAAGGGGTACCTTCATACCAACTAATCGATATTCGATAATCATGAAGGGTTATACAAAAACATGTTAAGGATGGATATTTCATTAGCAATTTCTTATCTTGAATATTAGGTTGTAAGTTACCTATAAACACCCTTTGAATGTCAACATCTTGAAGACTATAGGATAATTTCAAATAAAGGGATTAGTATCATTTCATAAAGTTTTTTATTTTCTCTTTAGGTCCTTGATTACAATGAACTAAATTTGTTAATGTAACTTGAGGACTGATGTTCACTTGAAAGTGTTAGAAATAATTAATGAGTTGTGTAAAGGAGGTAATTGATTGTTTGACAATGAACAAAACCAATCCAAGGCCATATCTTTCAATGATCTAGAAAAGAGTTTCACTATGAGTGAATCTTCAAAAATAAAGTCTCTACACAAGGTAGTAAAAACTAACAAATGGTTATTAGGATATTTTTTACCATTGTACTTTCCAAAGCGAGGTATTTCAATGTTTTGTAGTATAGGTGTATTTAAAATAGTGAACATTAATGAACTATGTGTAAGGTATTTTGGATGTTTACTATTGGTTTGATTTTGGTTTAAGTTTGAAATTTGTTGTTGTAATAATCTCATGCTTTAAATAAAAAAGTTGATTTATCACAAAATCATTGGGCCACATGTTGTGAGAGTTTTTCAAGTATGGTGAACTAGTATGGAGGAATGGTGGGATATTATATTTCATGTTTAGGAGGGGTGATGAATATGAAGGTGTTATAGGTGAAGGGACAAAACTATTATAATTTCCACTAGAAATTCCTAAGCTTGAGTTTAAACCATTGTTATATTCCATCATTGATGCTATGATTGGAGGTGTAAAGTTGGGAATAGAAGGCATTATTGTGGGAGAGGAAACTTATTTTCCAAAAGGATTTTGAGCATTAGTCAAAAATTTCATGAAACTAGCTACCGAAGGAATATTAGAATCTACTATATTAGAATATAAATGAAAATAGTATAAAAAACCCTAGTTTTTTTTTTAAATCCAACAAAAACCCTAGTTTTTAACAAAAATTAATAAAATTCTCTATTTTTTAATCCAAATCCATTGCAAACATTCAATTTTCATCAAAATCCATTGCAAACATTCAATTTTCATCAAAATCCATTGCAAACATACAATTTTCATCAAAATCCATGCTAAATTCAACTTTTTCATAAAAAATCTACCAAAAAACCCTATTTTGAAAAAAAACAACTAAAATTAAACAAATCTAATTGAAATTTTGATTAGAGCAAATAAAAAATCAAGAATTTTACCTGTTGGAGATGGATTTCAAATTGGATATCTGATTTGCACTTTCCACGCCGCGGTTCAGCCGAATGCGAATGTAAAAATGAGTTTTGGTCGCCCGAAATGCTATGTATATATATGTCAACAAAATCAGATATCCGATTTGGATTGGATATCTAATTCTTAAATCTAAGTTTTCCCTCTAGCTCGGTAGTCACCCGAGCCCCAAAAAGTCAACTCACCCTTTTCGTGTTTTTGAGTCGTAGAAACACGTATTTTTTTCTCCATTGCCAATTTTTGGCATACCATGATCTTGCACATGCCCTATTAGACTTATGTGAATTTAGTAGACTTCTTATGCATTTCATACTCTACCAGATTGGCACCAACTTCCCAAGTTGGCACACCATATTATAGCATAGGATTGACTTATTCATGTGGCTTGAAAACTGTATTAACTTCTCACTAAAATGTACACACAAGAACAATAAAACTCATACGTGCCTTTTACATTTGTTGACTTGATCTTTGAATTACCTCATGTGTTGGTTGCTACACCTTGTTTCACTTACGCACTTTATTCATTCCAACGTATTACTTATGAGTAGCGCTATATGTATTGTGCTTTAGAAACTATCATATATATTACAAATTTATAAATTGTATATATATATATTATATCTATGTATATATATATTAATATATATAGATATCAATATATATTAACATATATAACTATTTCATAAAGTTTATTAATTACTTTTAATTGCCAAATAATGAACATATATATAAATAATAATATTACATGTATATATATATTAATATATATGTAACTATATTAATTATACATATATATTAATATATATGTAACTATATTAATTTATAAATATATATTAATATATATAATATTTATATATATGTATACATAATACCATTTCAATATCTTTATAAAAAACTCATACTCATAACCATCGATCGACATATACATGGAATATATATACATATATATACATGTCACCTTTAGTCCAATTGGTATTCATATGTGTATAGGTAATCCATCCATAAGCATGCATAGGTATGTCTACCTACGTACACTCATGTACATATTCACTCACATGTATGATTCTACCATAGACATGTACATAGATACATATATATACATTATATGCATATCCCATCGACACCATAATAAGCACACAAGGAAGGAATTTCACATGACATCAAGACTTAATCACATTCCTCAATCACAACATTCACATCTAAACCCTAGATTACTTACCTTATCCCAAAACTAACTTGATTCACTAAACTAGGGCATGAGTGTGAGAATGCTCAATTAGGCTCATTAAGGGTTACCAAACCAAGTTCTTCTCCTGAGCGATACTTCCCCTCTCTTTTGGAGGTTCGAACATGTTCCTGCACTCAACTTAGCACATCATAATAGTAGCTAGCCAATCACAACATAATCATATATGCATCCTATATTTCATAGTTAGAATCATTATAAAATAACAAATTGCATGAATCATTATTCATCATATTTCCATTCAAGACTCATAAAACACACTCATGTAAAGATTCATAAAAAACATTCATTTATTCAAGCAATTTAACCAAACAAGTTATAGTAAATAGGTAACATCACTTGAGGTGTACCAAAATCACCAACCCATATCAATATGTTTTCATAGTTGATTCAACTAAACAAGGTATAGAGTGAGTAAAATGGCTCTTGACACATTTACACTACTCTAAAATGTTGATTTTTTTCTAGAATTCATTTTATCTTTTCATGATAAACTAGAGTGGAGCTAAAAAATAGTGGTTATTTTGGAGGAAACCCAAATTTACCTATAGGTCTAGATAGATAATTTTTATTCCCTGCAATCTATCATAGTTTGGTAGTTTTTTTATCTTGAAACTTTGAAGAGACCTTGCATAAACCTTATAGCCAAAAGGGATTGACACACTAAGGGAATTAAATGGGGGATCACATAACACTCACTCACCCACATTAACATTTTAGCATAGTTTGTTTGGGCACATGAGGTGTAGAATAGAAAATATGGCTCTTGGCACCTTTACCCCATTCTCAACTGATCCTTTCTGAGAAAATCCATTGGACCCTGCGATGGCTAAATGGTGTATAGTTGATAAAAAGTAAGAGGTTATTTTGTAGGGCCACAAATCAACTTGTAGGTCTAGAAAAAACAATTTAGGCCCCACAGAATTTGAGAACTACTTCGAGTCATGGTTTGCGAGTTTTTTACTCTTAGGCCTCTTAAGAGACCTTACAATAACCTTATAGTTTGGAGGGATCAATTCATAACTAGGGAATCAAATGGGGCCTCATATAACATTCCCCTCACTCTAATTTTTTGGAGTAGTCAATTTGACCTTATAAGGTGTAAAGAAAAAATATGGCTCTTAGCTCTTTACATTTCTCTTAAATGGTATATTTTGTAAGAAAGCATTTGATCTTAATAAGGGAAAATGGTCTGGATTTGATGGAAACAAAGAGATTTTATTATGTATTGATATCACATTCATATTTGAAAACTAATTAGTCATATTTGTTTAGTTTTTTGGATTTAGGGCTCTTAAGTGACCTTATTGGAACCTTGTAGCCTAGAAGGATGGACACGCCTAGGGAATGAGATTAGGTCTTCTCAACTATTCATATAACTACCCTAGTATGTTGGCATAGTTAATTAAATCCCATGAGGCATAGAATTAAAAATATGGATCTTGGCTTCTTTTCACTACTCTCAAATGACATTTTTCAAAAGAATTTGTTCAATATAGAAATAGTCAAATCATGTAGAGTTAACAAAAATTGAAAGAGATTATTTTGTAAGGACCCCACATCCATGTATAGGCCTATTAAACATATTTGTAGGCCCCACAAAATTTAAGAACTACTCTATCAAAGTTTCACATTTTTTTCCTCTTAGTAGTCTTAAGACACTTATTGTAACTATGTAGTGTAGAGGAATTGACACACCTAGGAAATGAAATGAGTCCTCTCATAGCATTCATCCATCTATCATAATGTGTTGACATAGTAAATTTAGACGAATGAGGCATAAAATGGAAAATATGGCTCTTGACATCTTTACACTACACTTAAATGATGCTTTTTATAGGAATCCATTCAAAGTTGTCATGGTTAAATTGTGTGGATTTGAAAAAAGTAACAAATATTATTTTGGAGGGAGCTTACATCCAATAGTAGGTCTATATGGAATACTTATAGGCCTCACAAAATTTGGGAATTAATTTGTCATAGTTTAGAATTTCCTCTCTCTTAGGCCTCTTAAGAGACCTTGTCAGAATTGTGTAACCCAAAGGGATCAACGCACCTAGGGAATAAAATTGGGCCTCTTCTACTATTCACCTACCCACCCCAACATTTCGTTATAGTTGGTTCATCCCCATAAGGAATAGAATAGAAAATGTGGCTTTTAGCACCTTTACACTTCACCTAAATAATTTTTTTTGAAGAATTCGTTTGATCTTGCCATGGTCAAATGATGCAAATTTTATGAGAAATGATAGTTTATTTGGGAGAAACCCCTCATCCAATCATAGGTCTAGATGGAAAATTAATAGGCCCTATAACATCGAATTAATTTAACATAGTTTGGTAATTTTTAGTCTCAAGGCTCTTAAGAGACATTGTTGGAACTATTCTACCTTAAAGATTCATATTTTTTAGAAATAGATTTAGGAGGTTATTGTTATATTGATAAGGAACATGTTTCTTAAGATGAACTCCCAAAAAACATGTGTAAAGGATTTCTAGAAAAAAAAACAATCCACAAGAATGAATATGTAGATTCTAAGACCCAGAAGTGATGGATCAAAAATCTCGTGTCAATAAATGTGAATGTTTTAGACCATTAAAGGGACCAAGGATTCCCGTGATTGAAAAAGCACAAGAGTCTCTTGTCGGTGCAACCTCATGGTAGGGTTGCCATAATGGCGTTACTCGTCGTGTCCGTACAAAATGGGTTGATATGTCAATTGCCATAATGGCGTTACTAGACAATCCGTACAAAATGGGTTGTCATACTGGCGTTACTCGTAAGGTCCGTACAAAATTTATGATGTCCCCATCATCCCCTGCATCATCCCCTGCATCAGATTAAACAGGGAATGGATAAGCTTTCGCCTGACTTGGTCTCGCTGAAGCGAAGGGAAGGATCACCTTATCTTTCCTAATCGCTTCTCGTTTCTCAACGACCTCGCGAATACCCAAGTCCATCTTTTTAAATTTCCATAAATATTAACCTTTATAAAAAGTCATTGTTGTTTTTACAAAGTTTAATAGTAAATTTAGATTATTTTTATAAATACTAAATTAGAATAAGAATATATTCAGTTTATTTCAACTAGGTATTAAATGTTTTTAATATTTATTAAAATTAGCAATCGTAACCTCATCCTAACCTCATCCTTTATGGTATTGCGGTCTTACACTCTCTAAAACTTAATCCCTATGGTATTGCGGTCTTACATTGTCTAAAACTTAATCCATATAGTATTGTGGTCTTACACTCTAAAATTTAATCCTTACAGTATTGCAGTCTTACACTATCTAAAACTTAATCCCTAGTGAACTCATTCAAAACCATTCAACTTTACCTACAAAACTACTAACATTTAGAATAATTACAAATGAATAATTTTCATAAAACATCTACTTAAAGATAAAGTCAACTATAAAATTTAGTCCCTAATATACTACACCTCCCTTTATTGAATTTTCTTATGAACATTATTACTTTATTTTATATTAAAAAAACAGTTAGAATGGTAAAAAGACACACCCACAATGAGATCAAATCCTAAACACAAATGAAGAGACTCAACGATTAAACCAGCATTAGTGCAAAATTATCATAAAAAATTTAACCCAAAATATCAACACAATTATTGTCATCAATAACTCTTAACCATTAAGCACGTTTTCCTCTACACCCTCATTGAATTTTTACCTTGCAGACCTGGGAATTTGAGCTTAGGTCCATTAATTTAGTGGGGACACGATGAGCAGGGGCTAAAAATAGTTATATATAGAGGATGCAAGGCCTTAAAATGCTCACAAGAGGAAGAGAGTTTGAAGAGAGTCTGCGACGATGGAGAGTGTACTTCTTTTCTCGCATGCATGCAACACAAAGCAATGCCTTCCATTAGATTTGAAGCAGCAGATATGTCCAAGCAAAGTGAGGAAAACACACGGTGCTTCCAGAAAGAATTTGCCATCAATCCGAGTTCGTTGTGAAAATAGAGAAGACGGTGGCATGGAAATGGACCGCCGGCGCCTGCTGTTATCGTCGTCGACTTTGGGCATTTCTGCTTTAACGATCGGGAAGGCCAACGCCAAACCATGGCCGGCGCCTGATCTGTCTGATTGTACCATCCCTCCCACTGATCTTCCGACAGGCGCATCGGCGGAGGGCGGGTGCTGTCCTCCATTCGTCAAGGGAACAACTGCAGTGGACTTCACATTTCCCACGTCCCTCCCCATGCGGACCCGTAGAGCGGCGCATTTGCTGGATGACGAGTTCATAGAAAAGTACGATAAAGCATTGACGGCAATGAAGAATCTCCCTGCAGAAGACCCGCGGAGTTTTATCCAGCAAGGGAAAGTGCACTGCGCATACTGCAATGGAGCCTACAAGGTGGGAGATGTTTACTTTTCGGTTCACAAGTCGTGGATCTTTGCGCCTTTCCATCGCTGGTATATCTATTTCTACGAGCGCATTTTGGGATCTCTCATCAACGACGACACCTTTGCGCTGCCCTTCTGGAACTGGGACACCGAGGAAGGGATGTCGATTCCCCCCATCTACACCAATAAGTCACGTTCCTTTTACAACAAAAACAGGGATGAATGTCACCAGCCTCCCACGATTATCAATCTGGAAACCCCAACGAGCTGCGATAGTGGCAGTGTGGAGTCCAACTATTCTAACATCTATTCACACATGAAGTCTGGTGCGGGAACGGCAGAGCTCTTCCACGGTAATCCTCTCAGGTGAGCTAAATTTATTGTTAATTTAGTATAAATATTATTTTATTTTTTTTAGAATTGTTTTATTTACTTAGAGTTATTTTTATTTACTTAAAATATTTGTTATTTTGATAGTTTTATTTATTAGCAATAGACTACATATAGTGTGAGATTTGAGGGCAAAACAAGTCTTTGAGTGCTAGTTAAATATGTTTGTTGTGTTTGAGTGTTTTTTAAATATAGAAAATAATTTTGATTCTTTTCTTTTAGTTTAATTTAAAATAATATTTTAGAGTCAATGGTTGTTTTTTTATTTAATTAGGGGAAAGGACCCTGTAGTTGTTTATATAATGCCTAATAGTTGTGACTTGGCTACCCATAATTAAACAAAATGTATTCCTTTGATCTAGAAAGCAACCAATCATGTGATGCCACATCAGCACTCAATTACCCATGCTGGGAATGCACAAGTATTGGTCTCACTTTTTTTTGGGTCTATTTGGACACCTTGACAAAAAGCATGCTGATGTGGCCTTGAAATGAAAGTTATAAGTAGGGGACTTGCCAAGTAAGCTACTCTAAAAAAAAGGGGAGTGATTTGAAATTTCCATATAGGATTTTGAGAAATGCGAAGTTAGAGTGCACAACTTTTGGGTCCTCTCCCCTAGGCCATAGGCTACATATAGTGTGAGATTTGAGCCTAGCCTCCAAAATTTTAACTATTTTTTAGTGATAAGCCAACTGTCATTTAATGTTAAAAACCTCCAAAATATTAGACGAAAGCCTCCAAAATCACACCTATCATATAAAATCCAAATAAATATTGATTTTCATTTTATTTTCATTTGTAATGTTTTTTGTCAATTTGATAGCAACTTTCATTTTCATTTTCATTATTTTATGTTTTAAATATATTGCAAATATTTAGCACACTTATTATTAATTGTTTAATCCAACCACATACAACTAAAATTTGAAGCACATACATCCATATGCACCAGTGTAAAAACAGTACTCTAACATGTTAATGTACATATATTTTCTATGAACATAATCCTTGAACCTCCATACAATACTAGTTAATAATAATATAAAATACATAATCTTTGAATATCTCCCTACATTCATAACTTTTAATACCGCTTGAACTGTTTAGGTACGGGGAAACAGCTTCTGATGGAACGGGAACGCTGGAGAGCTCACCGCATAATCTTCTGCACCGGTGGGCCGGCTCTAGCGACACAGCCACCAACCCAAACCGTGAAGACATGGGCAGCTTGTACTCGGCCGGCAGAGATCCTCTGTTCTATTCCCACCACGTCAATGTGGACCGCATGTGGTACATCTGGAACGACAAATTGGGCTTCAGCAACTACCAAGACACAGACCTTCTGGACACAGAGTTCCTCTTCTACGATGAGAAGAAGCAGCTTGTAAAGGTTAAAGCCGGTGACTGTTATGATATAAGCAACCTTAGGTATCAATACCAGGATTTACAGCTCCCCTGGTTGACTCAGGGGCGCTCATTGAAGAAGGCCGGAAAGCTCGTGCCTAAGCCTAAAACAGCCGACTTTAAAAAGCTTACCGATGAGCAGCCCAAGAAGCTAACGGCTCCGGTGACTGTTCTGGTTGCGAGGCCGAACAAGAATCTTAGGAAGCAGCAGGAGGAGGTTCTTATCATTGAGGGAGTGGAGACGGACAGAACCGGGTTTTCAGGGTTCGATGTATTTATAAATAGTCCCGAGGCCAACACTAGCACTCGCTTTAACAGCCCTCATTATGTGGGCTCGTTTACGACTATTGGGCACGGCTCCATGAAGGGAGAATCTATGAAATCAATGACTTCCAAAGAGACTGTGAAGATTGGGATTCCTGAGACGTTGGAAGATTTGGGCGTAGCTGAAGACGATGAAATACTCGTTACGCTCGTCCCGAAGGCAGGTAAAGATGCGCCTAAGACTCCCATTACGTTTACTTCCATAAAGATTGCGTATCTTACCAAGTAAGATTACCTGGTCAGAACAAGATGATCACAGCCTTTCCCACTCTACTCATATTCCAGTAATGATTGTGTGTTCTATTAATGAATATGACATTAATGTGTGTTATGCCCTATTTCTCTAGTGTGTATGGTGTTATGGTGGCTACTTTAACTCTTAATGAAGTCACATATTGATTATTATAATGTTATTTAGTTATTTAGGTCAGCTTAGGGTTTATTAAAAATTATTGGAGGTATCCCCCTCAAAGTGGATTAGGAGGTTGCCCCTGCAATATTATTATCAAGTATTTTCAACATATTTCATATTATATTCTTCTTGTGCAAGTTATTTCATTACAATGTGCTTATTTTCAATGCATTTCTTTTAAGTTGAGAAGATTAAAATTAGTTGAGATATTTATATATATTTATTTAAAAAATGTTAATAGTTTAATATTATATTTTTAGTTTGAATAAGGTGAGATTACAAAGGGGAGATTCATCTCTAACATGAATGTATTGTATCAATATGAATGATTATAATGTGTATTTGATTTTAATACTAATTTTTTAATTCAAGTTAAGTGAGGTTACAAATGGGAATCTCATCCCTAACATGAATGTAGTGCATAAAATGATCTGTTACAACAAGAGTATCTTGACATGCATTTATTAACCTCATAAATGTCATGGCTTCAAATCCTCACAACTTATATGCCCTTAATTAGAAGGTTTTCTCTCTCATTTTGGAACCCTAAACTATTATAGCCCTCAAAGTAATTCTCACTTATATAGGAGAAGTCTTCCTGAATAAGTCGTTCAACCAACTCATCTACAAGAATGTTGCCTTTATACAATAAAATAAAATCCTAAATTAAAGCCAAGTATGCAAAAGCTATTGGCCAGTCTAGGTCTTGGAGTGATGTGACATATATTGAGTCCTTATCGGCCCGTAGAGATATGCTTGCAAATTGTTATAACCAACTCTAGCACCTTTTGTCACCTTACTCATAGCTGTAGAAACTCGAGTGACTTCTACCATACATCATGTGGTAAAATCATGGGCATCAAGATGATGTAGGAAAGCATAGGTCATTGTGACATTTCCTTATGCCTAGAGAAGCTTTACATTAGGCCTTTTATTCATGAACAAAGAAAACTATGGAAGTTCAACCAACTCATCTACAAGAATGTTGTCTTTATACAATAAAATACAATCCTAAATTAAAGCCAAGTATGTAAAAGCTATTGGCCAGTCTAGGTCTTGGAGTGATGTGACATATATTGAGTCCTTATCGGCCCATAGAGATATGCTTGCAAATTGTTATAACCAACTCTAGCACCTTTTGTCACCTTACTCATAGCTGTAGAAACTCGAGTGACTTCTGCCATACATCATGTGGTAAAATCATGGGCATCAAGATGATGTAGGAAAGCATAGGTCATTGCGACATTTCCTTATGCCTAGAGAAGCTTTATATTAGGCCTTTTATTCATGCACAAAGAAAACTATGGAAGTTCAACCAACTCATCTACAAGAATGTTGTCTTTATACAATAAAATACAATCCTAAATTAAAGCCAAGTATGTAAAAGCTATTGGCCAGTCTAGGTCTTGGAGTGATGTGACATTTATTGAGTCCTTATCGGCCCGTAGAGATATGCTTGCAAATTGATATAACCATCTCTAGCACATTTTGTCACCTTATTCACAGTTGTAGAAACTCGAGTGCCTTCTGCCATACATCATTTGGTAAAATCATGGGCATTGAGATGATGTAGGAAAGCTTAGGTCATTGTGACATTTCCTTATGCCTATAGAAGCTTTACATTAGGCCTTTTATTCATGCACAAGGAAAACTATGGAAGTTCAACCAACTCATCTACAAGAATGTTGTCTTTATACAATAAAATACAATCCTAAATTAAAGCCAAGTAAGCAAAAGCTATTGGCTAGTGTAGGTCTTGGAGCGATGTGACATATATTGAGTCCTTATCGGCCCATAGAGATATGCTTGCAAATTGTTATAACCATCTTTAGCACCTTTTGTCACCTTACTCATAGTTGTAGAAAATCGAGTGGCTTCTACAATACATCATGTGGTAAAATCATGGGCGTCGAGATGATGTAGGAAAGCGTAGGTCATTGTGACATTTCCTTATGCCTAGAGAAGCTTTACATTAGGATTTTATTCATGCACAAAGAAAACTATGGAAGTTCAAGGGGCCATTGGATGTGGGAAATATCCACATGACTATGAAAGTTTCACAATTGAAAGATTTGTGAGAAATCGAGCATCACTGAGATGTAAGAATATGAAGGTCATTTGGATGTATCTAGTTCACTTGAGAAGTTTCACATCAGCTTGGATGCCTTTAATCATGTTGAGAAGTTGAGGTCATGTGGACATGCACACATGGCGATGCAAGTTCCACTCAAAAGGTTTTGTGGAGAAATGAAGGGAATCAATAATTTGTAAGAACACAAGAGGCATTAAATATATCTAGTAGTGCATGGAAGTTTCACAAGTCTAATAGGGGTTGAAAGCTCTACAAGTGACAAAGTAAGAATGTATTAGCAGTTGATGGATGATTGAAGTCAAAAAGGACTTAGCGAGGATCTGAATAAAGATAAAGTTTCACTTTGGAGAATTTGCAAGAATTTAGACGATAAGAGGAAATATGGGGATTTAAGGAGCTATTGAGCTATGGTTCCACTTGATACTAAAATAACCTTTTATATCTTAATATCAATAATCAATAGAAATGGTAATTTTTAGTCCAATATTAGCAATTATACAACTACATTAATAATCAATTGAAATCCAATTCCATAGAAAATTTAATAAAGCATTCAATATACAATGATCACCTCTCCCAAATAGGAGGAAAATTTTAATTGAACTAGTAGCTTTCATATTTATAGAGAATTGAATAATGGAAATATTTGTCATTCTATATCAAGAGTGTGAAAAATTGCAAACATTAATCTAGAAATGTAAATTGATATAATTGGTTGGTTAATAAATGAATTGAGTTTACAAGGAAAATTCTCAATAAGATATAAATAAGTATGATATTACGTAAATATATATATCATAATATTTTACATTAATATATATATTCCCTATGCTTAGCCTGGGCTAATAAATGAAACTCTTTCAATTGAGAAAGTTTTTTTAATTTATCTAGAATAACTAATGTTAATATGCAACCATATGCAATTATGATTTAAATGCTATTCTAGGAAAGTAAATATATTAAATTCTATTGCTTATATAATTTTATAATATTAAATTTAAAATCTTTTACATATTTTATAAATGTATTAAATTATTTATTTTATGGTTTAATATATGTTTTTAAATTTAGTGGGTATGTGCGGGATCATAATGGGCCAAAAAGTGGCGATATGATGGGTATGTGTAGGGCATGTGGCTGGCAACTTTTTTAAAGGAGATTCTCAACTTTCCACCAATATAAATTATGCTTTACTTTGAATTTAATAAATAATTATTATTAATTTTCTATTTGAATTACGAATAAAGTCCTAATTGATAGGCTAATTGAAAAAAAATCTATAGCTTTTAAATGATATCACATTTTTTGAATCCAAAACATGCATCACATTCTATGCTTCACATACTATAGGATTAAAAAAAAAAATGAATTTCATGAAGTTTTGACCATGTTAAGGTGGTCAGACATATGAGTTTTTATATTTTTTATAAGTTATAATAAAAAATTCATAATTAATTATTTACTTAGAAAATAAAATGCATCACACCGGGACATGAGTCCTCTACTTATAGCTAAAATATTATCATTTTATTGTGGTTAGGGTGGTCAGACAGACACCTACTTCTTATTTTTTCTCTAAAATTTAAGTACTGCTGTATTGAAATTTCAAATTTTCACCAAATAGATTTTATTTATTTTTAAATAAACCTAGTAGTTTAGAAACTACATTCAATTTTCTACAAATTCTATTCTTACATATTTTTGAAATAATATAGATAACTTATTCAAAATTTTATGTCAAGTTGTCTAACTCTAATTTTTCTAAATTTTTCGCCACTTAAGGGCCTGTTTTTTCCATGATGATCCTGCACATACCCTAGTAACTAAATACTTTTATTAATTTTATGATTTTTATTAAAAAAATCTATAAATTTTAACATGTGGTCCTCTTTCTTATATAAAAAATTAGCAAAATATAGGTGTTGATCATATTAGTGGACATGTAAAAAAAATATAATTCCATACTAGTTCAATTTTATTGGACAATCTCAATGTTATTTGGTGCTTATTATTTTTCTAAGAGAACACCTTATTCTCTTTTTTTTTTCTATAGTCCAATCATGACAAAAAAAAAATGGTGATTGAGGTTTGAGGAAAATCATTTTTTCAATTTGCATCTTGTGTTCATTCTTGATTACTTCAATACTAGTTTTTTTGTTGACCATGTTGGAATCTTATTCTAGTTTCATGCATGGTTGAATATTCTTTCTTAGATAGAGTATGAACAATATCAATGCTTGAGAAATTGTCCACAACTTGAGTAGGAAAAGCTTTAGATAAATTGATATATTTTGAAGAATTTCATAGGAAATCCATCCCAAGTTGAACACCAATGTAAATAACACAGTGATAAGACATGGCTCTAGCCAACCTAAAACTAATTATCTAATAAACTAATGATTTCCTTATTGGTTTCTTGATAAACTTCTTGTGGCATTGAGAGGTGTGATGTTTCATGGAAAAATAATTTTGTAGCTAAAACTTTAATTATTTGATAGTAATAGGTTGAGAGAATTTTTTTTTTTAATTAATTAATATTTAATTACGCTTGCATAAGTTTACTTAGGCATTATTTATTTCCTAGGTTATAGGATCTTATCTTTATCTTTCGAGCTATCTTGTTGCTCAAGATAAGATTAGGTATTCTCATCTTTGCTTTTATAAAGAAAATAATCTCTTGTAATTAATTAGACTTTTCGAATATATCAAATTGCATGTTTTTATGCAATCTCTACTTTTTCGTTTTCCTCTTCTGTGGAAGGTAATTTTTAGGTTTGCAATCAGATCTTGGCTATTCTAACAATTACAAGGCTCACTACCAAGACACACTATCCTTGAAAAGGCCCACTGCCTAAATATAAAAGATGGCTAATCACCAAGATACAAAGATTGTGGCTCATTACCAAAAGGTTTGAATTGATAGAATACACCTGTGCCATAGAAAAATGGCCCCTTGTCATTTTCATGGCCTTTTACATTAGGTTTCATGGTGTTTGATCTATTTTTCTCTTATTTTATGATGTAACATGGCTTGAACATGCATATTTAGGTACT
Organism: Sequoia sempervirens; assembly: GCA_007258455.2. NCBI lineage: Eukaryota > Viridiplantae > Streptophyta > Pinopsida > Cupressales > Cupressaceae > Sequoia > Sequoia sempervirens. The sequence goes on from VDFB02326517.1 coordinate 22,166, forward strand.
AAAATTTAAATAATGATGTCTTGTGAAGGTGTTGTGAAGTGTTGTAAGACATTTCTACATTCTTCTAGACTCTATTATGTTAATGGGATATAGCTTCAGTTAGATATAAATGATGATTGCTAAATAGAATCATCATCATTTATGTGTGATTGAATTTAATCCTTAAACATATTTTTGGAAAATAAGTAAAACAAATTTATAAGCATGCATAAATTCAAAATATTAAAATGATGAGTAAATTCTGCATTAAATAAAATTAGAACTTATATATATCCACCTTGTAGGAGGGCATATGGATTAAGTTTGTTAAATCGAGTATTAGTCGGTTGTCTTTGAGACCCGTGCACCCAAAGGGACACATCCCATGAGCGGACGTGTCTCCACTTGTGGAGACATGTCCTCTCATGAGACGTGTCTCTTAGAGGTGGGTCTCCAAAGATATTTAGCATTGTTCTTTCATTGATATGCAAACATCAAAATTCATAAATGTTCTGCAATCAATACATTCAACATAAGAGATCAAATCTGGAAACTTAGAATTTAAATTAGAATTATTTCACTTAGAATTTCTTTAGTTTTTAGGCTCCTAGTCTGATTGAGATTTGATTACTTTTACATGGTATCAGATCCAAGTTGTGTGAATCCAAATCAAATCTAGATATCAGATTGCTATAGAAAATTCGTATTTTTAAAAATTGAATTCACATCACACTCTTCATTATGTCAAGTGTGATTAGATTTGAAGATCGTCTTGCAGGAGCAAACAACTTCACATCATGAAAATTTAGAATCATGATGATATTTAAAGAGAATAAATTAGACTCACTTGTGAGAGAAAACAAAAGGGAACCAGAGGCTGATCCTGAGAAAACTCAATGGATTGAAAACAATGAAAAAGCCATGAAAATCTTAGTAGATGCAGTTAGGGATCATATAGTGCCCATCCTAGCAAAACATGAAACTACATATGATATGTTCAAATCTCTTGAGAGTACCTATGATATCAACAACACCAGTAGGACTCTTGCATTAAAGAGGAAAATCAACAATGCTCAAATAAAAAAAGGAGAGTCCATTAATGCATACTTCATGAGATTCATTGAACTAAGGGATCAATTATCCACAACTGGATATCAGATTGATAGCAAAGAGTTAACTCTAATTGCACTAGGAGGCCTACCAAACTCATGGGAGTCATTTTTTCAAGGAATAAGTGCAAGATCTAAACTCCCTAAGTTTGATAGGCTAACAACTAACTGCCTTCAAGAAGAAACAAGACTCTCCTCAAAAGAAAATAAATAGAAGAACATAGATGAAAACATTCATGTACTCAACACATCATCTAATAAAAGCAATAAGAAAACCTCCTACAAGAGATGATCTTTTAAAAGAAAGAGAAATTCAAATGGAAAGGGATCTTCTAAGAAGAAAGGCATCTCTCTAGTGCAATGCTTTAGATGTGATCAATATGGCCACTTTGCAATGAAGTGTCCTGACAGATCAAAGCAACAAGCATCTCTTGCCAAAGTAGGAAAGACAAATTCAGATCATGAATCTAAGAACTTTGTGTTCTATTCAGCCTTATCTAGTCAAGCATCTAACAAAATCAATAACTGGGTGATTGATAGTGGTTATTCAAGGCACATCACAGGGTTTAGAGAACACTTACACACTCTGACTGAAGAGTCTGATGAAGAAGTAACAATTGGGGATGATTCTACATATCAAGTAAAATGGGTTGGAACTTGTTCCATCATATTGAAATCTGGTCTCTCCCTTCAACTCACTTGAGTCTTATTTGTACCTGGAATAAAGAGGAATCTAATATCCATCTCTTCCCTTGAAGACAATGGATATAGAGTTACTTTTATTGATGGGAAAGTTCTAGCATGGCCTAAAAACTCTACTAAAGAAAGCCCTAACCATAGGTGTAAGACAAGGGTACCTTTACAAACTATGCACTGAAGTTAAACAAGCCCTTACCCTTGACACCCTTGAGTCAAATGAAATTTGGCATAGAAGATTAGGACACCTTCATTTCCATTCCCTACCTTCTATGGAAAAACTTGTAATAGGATTACCTAAGTTAAAATCATCTCATGAAGGAACTTGTAAAGGTTGTGCCTTAGGAAAGAATACAAAGGGATCATTTCCCAATAGTTTGAGCAAAACCCTAAATGTGTTAGAACTAGTTCACTCTGACTTATGTGGACCCATGTTTGTACCTTCTAAAGTAGGATTTCTATACTATGTCATATTTATAGATGACTTCTCTTGGAAAACATGGATCTATTTCCTTAAGTGTAAAGAGTCAATAAAAATCCTCAAAAGGTTCAAAGAGTTCAAAGCACTTACAGAAAACTTCTCTGGGAAGAAAATAAAAACCTTAAGGACAGACAATGGGAAAGAATACACCTCTAAAATTTTTAAGGAATTCTACATGAGTGCTAGAATTAAGAGGGAGTTCACAATGGTCTACAACCCTCAACAAAATGGGGTTGTTGAAAGAAAAAATAGAACCATTGTAGAAGCAGCCAAAGCAATGTTGCTTGACCAAAACATTGAAACCTATTTCTGGGCAGAAGCCTCTAGGACTGCTGTCTACATCCAAAATAGATGTCCTCATTCTCATCTTGTTAACAAAACTCCTGAAGAAGCCTTCACTGGCATAAAACTTGACATTAGTCACTTTAGGATTTTTGGTTGCCCCGTCTATATTCATGTGCCCAAGGAGAAGAGATTCAAACTTGAACCTTCTAGAAAGAAAGGGATATTTATGGGATATAGTGAAACCTCCAAGGCCTTTAGGATATTCATACATGGGTAGAATCAAATTGAATTGAGTAGAGATGTTATCTTTGAAGAAAACATTGCATTCAAAAGGGCAAGAAGTTCTAGTGAGATAGAAAATTATTCCCCTAGGGTATTAGAAGTCGAACCTACTCCTGAGATTTAGAGGGAGTATCTTGAGGAAATGCCAAATGAACTTCAATCTACTTCAGATGAGAATGCAAATGAAAACAGTAAGAAAAGGCCACTTTGGGCTAGAAAGATGATCAAAGAAGCTGAGAATCATGCAACACCCAAAGGAACATTTAGGGAGAGTAAAAGACCTAAACGGTTCTCAAGCTATGTTGCTCTAATGAATGACATCATAAATTCAAAACCCTCTAGTGTTTCAGAAGCCTTCCGGCATCAAGTATGGAAGGACACTATGATGGAAGAGTATCAGTCCATTCTAAAGAATGATGTATGGGATATTGTGCCCAAACCAAAAGAGAAATATGTTGTCTCATCCAAATGGCTCTTCAAAATCAAACATGTTGCTGATGGAAGTATAGAAAAACATAAGGCACATTTTGTGGCAATAGGTTTTTCATAGAAGGAAGGCATTGATTATGAAGAAACATTTGCACCTATTGCCTGTTACACATCTATGAGAGCAGTGATAGCCATTGCAGTAGCTAAAGGCTAGAAGATCCATCAAATGGATGTGAAAACTGGCTTTCTAAATGGAACCATTGAAGAGGAAGTCTATCTAGAACAGCCTGAAGGTTTTGTGATACATAATCCTGACTCACATGTATGCAGATTAAAGAAAGCACTCTATGGACTTAAATAGGCACCTAGGGCCTAGTATGAAAGAATTGACAACTACCTCTTGGGACTAGGATTCTCCAAGAATGATGCAAATCCAAATCTTTACTTCAAGGTAATCAAAGGTGATATGTTAATAATTATCTTATATGTTGATGACCTACTGATAACAGGAGAAGATCATCTCATTGCTCAAGGAAAGAAGGATCTAACTTCAAAATTTGACATGAAAGACTTGGGCAGCTGACACTACTTCCTAGTCTTAGAAGTATGGCAGAAATCGGATGGTATCATACTAAACCAAGGGAAGTATACTATTGATATTCTGAAGAGGTTTGGAATGTTGGATTGTAGACCCATGTCTACACCCATGGAAACCAACCTTCACAAACTAAAAGAAGCAGCAGCAGAATCTAAGTGTGCAGATACCACTCTATATAGATAAATGATTGGATCATTGATGTACTTGGTTAACACTAGGCCTAATATTTTCTATGCAATGAATTCTCTAAGCTAGTTCATGTGTGAGCCAAAGGAAATTCACCTTATGGCTGTAAAACATATATTGAGATATCTTCAAGGCACTATTGGATATGGTCTTCTTTACAAAAATGACCAACTAGATCTACATGGGCACTCTGATTCAGATTGGGCTGGAAGTGTAACCGATCGAAAAAGCACATCAGGGTGTTGCTTCAGTTTAGGATCGGCTATGATCTCCTGGATTTGTAGAAAATAGTCTTTAGTTGCACAGAGCTCAACATATGCTAAATACATTGCAGCCTCTATGGGAGCAAGAGAAGCAGTTTGGCTTCATAAATTGCTTGTGGGACTCTTTGGTGAGCCCTTAAATCCTACAATTATTCATTGTGATAATCAGAGTTGCATCAAACTCTCTATACATCTTGTCTTCCATTATAGATATAAGCACATTGAGATCCCATATCATTATGTAAGAGATATGGTAGAAAGGAAAGTGATCCAGTTGGAATATGTTAGTACAAATGATCAAACTGTAGACATTCTCGCCAAGCCTCTCTCCCGAATCAAGGTAGAACACTTCAGGAAGAAACTTGGTATGGTTGAAATGTAATTTGATAGTTATGTCTGAAATTCAAATTGTTTATAAATTGTATATAAAGATGTTTAATGTGTAAAATCTTTTATCATGTGTGTGACTCCATGACCTTATGGGCCTACTCCCCCTGTGTACATTATTGAAAGGTGACGATCTTTCTAATAATGAACACTTGTATTTGACATTGTAAAGTGATGACTCTACAATGATGAGTTGAACTATCATGATAGATATCATGTGACTTGATATCTGTGGACATGTCATGATAGTATCTCTTGGACACTTTTGATGAATATCATGGGACTTGATATCATTTGAAGATCATTGTGATCCTTAAGAGATAATCGTGGTGGACAATTATATATCCATGGATATGTCATGAATTATGGTAGACATCATGTGACTTGATGTCAGTGCACATACCATAATGAAGATGTGTTATGAAGAATGTCATGTGACTTGACATTATTGAGAAAACATATCATATCTTCGATATCATGTGTGAAGGTGATATCTCCACTTATTTGATTTGAAATATCTTCCCTAGCTAAGAGGGAGTGTTAATGGGATAGAGCTTCAGTCAGATATAAATGATGATTGCTAAATAGCATCATCATCATTTATGTGTGATCGAATTTAATTCTTAAACATATTTATGGAAAATAAGTAAAATGAATTTATAAGCATGCATAAATTTGAAATATTAAAATGATGAGTAAATTTTGCATTAAATAAAATCAGAACTTATATATATCTGCCTTGTATGAGGGCATATGGATTAAGTTTGTTAAACTGAGTATTAGTCGGTTGTCTTTGAGACTCGCATGCCCAAAGGGACACGTCCCATGAGCGGACATGTCTCCACTTGTGGAGACACGTCCTCTCATGAGACGTGTCTCTTAGAGGCGGGTCTCCAAAGATATTTAGCATTGTTCTTTCATTGATATGCATACATCGAAATTCATAAATGTTCTGCAATCAGTACATTCAGCATAAGAGATCAAATTTGGAAACTTAGAATTGAAAGTAGAATTCTTTCACTTAGAATTTCCTTAGTTTTTAGGCTCCTAGTCTGATTGAGATTTGATTACTTTTACATATTCATTACAATTTACCTAAAAATCACCTTTTTACTCATCATTAATTCCTATTTTGAAGTGTTGTAAAGACTTGTAACAAGATTTCACGCTTTTCTAGGCACAACTTCACTATTTATCCCTTTCTTATGACTTATTTGACCCTTTTATGCCCTCATATGCTTTAATTAAGTGTATTTTTGAATATAAGCCCGACAAGCAACATTAAATGCAACATAATTCCCGACACTCTTTTTTAGGTCCTAGTTGGGACCCATTCACCATGGGTGGCAAATGAGTACCCCTTGGCCCCAAATTCAAAATATTTTAAATTTTCTTTTGAGTTTTTATTGACAAAATACTTGATATCAACCTATGATGAGGTATGAACGGGTTACTAAGGCACAAGATTGTATAAATAAGTGATTTTCACCTCATTTTACATTTCCTACATTCTCCTCACTCATTCAAGCATTCATTCACACATCTTAAGCATTCAAGCATCTTACAACATCTTATCAAGCATTATTCAAGCACTTTGAAGCATCCATTGACATTACTTCATATTTGCATTATCAAGGGTTTGGTAAGTTGATAGCATTCACATGTTATTAGTTTATCATTCTCTTCCATTTTATTATTTCATTAAGGGTTTGATTACCAAAAGTGGGGTTTGACCAAGGAAAACCCCTATTTGCTAACCCTCAACCATTTTTATGTTGGAAATAGGATGCCATTTAAATTGAAAATCCTAAACATTAATTATTTCATGTATCTCCTAAGTTCTTGGAATGTGTTCAACAACACTAAGATTAGGATGAGATTAATATTTGATGAAATAAATCATGAAATTGACATTTGTAGTTATTCCTAAATAATAGGAACATGTGAGTGCACACATAGTAAGGTGACACTCACCTTGAGTTCAGTTAACTATTTGGATTAAGAGATAACACTTCTGAATGCGTGGAAAGATCCTAGGAGTTAGGATTTGATGTTTAGTTTAGTTCAATTCAGATTAGTTTAGTTCAGTTTAGTTTAGTTTAGTTTAGTTCAAAATTAGTTTAGTTTAGTTTAGTTTAGTTTAGTTTAGTTCATTTTATTTCAATTCATTTATGGTTCATTTTTCTTCACTTAATTTTAGTTGTATGTTAGTTAACTTCAGTTAATTTGGAATGCATGGCTAATAATATTGAGTTGTATGACAGATAATAGGGACTACCTCTAGTTAACAAGGGATGACCATTCTTGCATGAATGGTGTTGAGTAAATGTTTTAGTTAACTAGAAATCACTTGGAGCCAAATTGGGCACCCAAGATGTTTTCTTGGATTTACCTCTCATGCATGATAAGATATTTTTGAAGGTTTAGTGAAGTAGGATTACTTATGGGCGCCAAATTTGAGGAAGAGCTTTGGAATTATCACCAAAGTGAAGGACAAGTTGTAGCTTTAGTTTGGGAAACCCAAATGCATGAAGCACATGTTGTAAGCTTTAGTCTTCATAGAATAACTCAACTTGAAGCAATATGGTATACCTTTTCAAGGGCTTGAGCTTGTGCATTATAATTATCACCATTTGGAGATTACAATGTTGCATATTGTCTTTATATCTCATTCAAGTTGAAGAGAGTTTTCATAATTGTTATTTGTAGGTGTGAAGAAGATTGGTAAAGACAAAAGAAGCATTCTCAAGAAAGAATTGGAGCTATTGTAATTATGATATTGAATAATAGAATAATTCTTGGTGTATTTTTTTCCCAAAAGGGTTTCTCCACATTATATCTTGTGTAATCTTTCTAATATCTTGTCTAGTTCTTCTATCAACTTCTCTCTTCATTATACAACAATAAAATGAATTAATCAAGATAATCACCCACAAATAATATATGTAATAAAGAAAGAGCTTACTTAGATTAGAAATATTAAAGTTTTATAGAGTATTAAGCTAAGAAAACACCTCATTTTTCAATATTTTCCATTTGTGCATGTGTGTTTGTAGACCTAGGTATGCATATTTAACAAGTATTTTGGTGTTGAAAATTGGAAAATAAGTCAAATAGGTGCTTCAAGTCAACTCGTTCATATTTCAAGCTTGGAGAAGGCTTTTTGTCTGTTTTCTGTAGAATTAACTTCAACAACCTTACAATTAGTGATTTATAGATCTGGTGTTGCAGAGTTGTCTCATGATCTTTAATAATTTTTGGAGAGGACTAATTTTCCACTAGTGGTGAATAAGTCCCACCTTAGGATTGAAAATATGAATTTTTTCAGATTCCAGATCCCGACAGTTAGAAACTAGTTTTTGACACTTTTTCACCAGTAGTAGGACTAATTCGCCACCCTAGAAAAATGAGTCCCACTGTGAAATTTTAATAATTCCAGTCAGCATTCACAACATTCCAAAATCATTAAATCTTCCCAGGTGCACTCTGTTTAATCCTATTTCTTCTTGTTCTACATGATTTCATCATTTAGTTCATTGTTTGCATATCATAGTGTGTTTTGAAATATAGTTTAAATCTTAGTTTTGCATTCAAATTTATTCATTTAGATCACTCAATTGCATTTATTTTAGTTCATTTATCTTAGAAAACATTACTCATAACATAAATTGAATGAACCCTTAGCATTTTTGGGCCCTATCTCTCTCCTTTTAGGCAAAAAACCCTAAAAGAGCTAGATAACCACATAGGAACCAAAAATCAATAGTTCACTTTGGTGAAGCTAGATTTTGAACACTTTTCATTTCTAATTTCATTCACATATTCCATCTTAGTTTACATTTGCATCAACATTCAATCAAGACATTGTTTTGTTTTTGAATTCTTGGCCTTTTCATATTGCATTAGTGAAAACATCATTTAGATTTCAGTTTTTGCATTGCATCTCATTGAAAAAATAGAAAATCTACATTGTACATCTTTGATTGTATTCTGTAAACATTAAAATAAAATAAAATATTTTGAAAAACACAAAAAAATTGCATATTGGGACTCATTCACAACCCTCGGTGAATTAGTCCCTCTACACTTTTTAAACAACATTTCTGGCATTTCTCTGGCATTTTCCTGCATTTTTTTTCTGTAGTTAGTTCTCTATTACAGTTAGGATTTGATGTTTGCATGCTTGAAGTTCAGTTCAGTTCAGTTCAGATTAGTTTAGTTCAGTTTAGTTCAATTCAGTTTAGTTCAAAATTAGTTTAGTTTAGTTTAGTTTAGTTTAGTTTAGTTGTCTTCACTTAGTTTCAATTGTATGTTAGTTAACTTCAGTTAACTTAGAATGCATGGCTAATAACATTGAGTTGTATGACAGATAACAGGGACTACCTCCGGTTAACAGGGGATGACCATTCTTGCATGAATGGTGTTGAGTAAATGTTTTAGTTAACTAGAAATCACTTGGAGCCAAATTGGGTGCCCAAGATGCTTTATTGGATTTACCTCTCTTGCATGATAAGATATTTATAAAGGTTCAGTGAAGTAGGATTACTTATGGGCACCAAATTTGAGGAAGAGATTTGGAATTATCACCAATGTGAAGGACAAGTTGTAGCTTCAGTTTGGGACACCCAAATGCATGAAGAACATGTTGTAAGCTTTATTCGTCACAGAATAACGCAACTTGAAGCAATATGGCATACCTTTTCAAGTGCTTGAGCTTGTGCATTGTAATTATCACCATTTGGAGATTACAAGGTTGCATATTGTCTCTATATCTCATTCAAGTTGAAGAGAGTTTTCATAATTGTTATTTGCAGGTGTGAAGAAGATTGGTAAAGACAAAATAAGCATTCTCAAGCAAGAATTGGAGCTATTGTAATTCAGATATTGAATAATAGAATAATTCTTGGTGGAGTTTTTTCCCGAAAGGCTTTCTCCACATTATATCTTGTGTAATCTTTCTAATATCTTGTCTAGTTCTTCTATCAACTTCTCTCTTCATTCTACAACAGTAAAATGAATTAATCAAGATAATCACCCACAAATAATATATGTAACAAAGAAAGAGCTTACTTAGATTAGAAATATTAAATTTTTATAGAGTATTAAGCTAAGAAAACACCTCATTTTTCAACATTTTCCCTTTGTGCATGTGTGTTTGCAGACCTAGGTATGCATATTTAACAAGTATTTTGGTGTTGAAAAGCGGAAAATAAGTCAAATGGGTGCTTCAAGTCAACTCATTCATATTTCAAGCTTGGAGAATTTTTTTGTCTATTTTTTGTAGAATTAACTTCGACAACCTGACAATCAATGATTTCCAGATTTGGTGTTGCAGATTTGTCTCCTAATTTTTTCAAATTTTGGGAGAGGAATAATTTTCCACCAGTGGTGAATAAGACCCACCTTAGGATTGAAAATATAATTTTTTTCAGATTCCAGATTTCGACGGTTAGAAACCAGTTTCTGACACTTTTTCACCAATAGCAGGACTAATTCGCCACCCTGGGCAAATGAGTCCCATTGTGAAATTTTAATAATTCCAATCAGCATTCACAACATTCCAAAATCATCAAATCTTGCCCAGGTGCACTCTGTTTAATCCTATTTCTTCTTGTTCTACATTATTTCATCATTTAGTTCATTGTTTGCATATCATAGTGTGTTTTGAAATATAGTTTAAATCTTAGTTTTTCATTCAAATTTATTCATTTAGATCACTCAATTGCATTTAGTTTAGTTCATTTATCTTAGAAAACATTACTCATAACATAAATTGAATGAACCCTTAGAATTTTTGGGCTCTATCTCTCTCCTTTTAGGAAAAAAACCCTAAAAGAGCTAGATAACCACATAGGAACCAAAAATCAATAGTTCACTTTGGTGAAGTTGGATTTTGAACACTTTTAATTTCTAATTTCATTCACATATTCCATCTTAGTTTACATTTGCATCAACATTCAATCAGGACATTGTTTTGTTTTTGATTTCTTGGCCTTTTCATATTGCATTAGTGAAAGCATCATTTAGATTTCAGTTTTGCATTGCATCTCATTGAAAAAATAGAAAATCTAGATTCTACATCCTTGATCAAGTGTTCTGTAAACATTAAAATTAAATTAAATATTTTGAAAAACACAAAAAAAATGCATACTGGGACTCATTCACAACCCTTGACGAATTAGTCCCTCTACACTTTTTAAACAACATTTTTGGCACTTCTTTGGAATTTTCATGCATTTCTTTTTTCTATAGTTAGTTCTTTGTTACAGTTAGCAACATTTATGTTATTTTCATTTAGACATCTTAGATTACCTTGCATTTGATTTCACCCCCTTCCTTTGTGGTACTTGTATGAGTGTTTGGTGCCCAATTGGTAATACTTTAGTGAAAAGAAGTTCTAGACTCATGGCTTCCCATGATAGCACTTTCATTGTGGACCTTGGGATCTCAAGTGCTCCTACTCATAGTATGGAAAATGGTGCATTAGGCATTGACAATACTACTTCTATGCCTTCACCTTTCCATCCAATGAATTTTGACACACAAAACAAATCTCTTCCTCAAGACAAGGTCATTAGTATTCATGAAGAATTTTCAAATTTACAACAAGACTTGTCACTTGAAAACATTTCCACCACTGCCATACCTGCCATTGACAGTCTTCATCATTTGATTGAAAGTGATGCTAGCTTGCAAGTGATGAGGAAATTTTTTGAGATTTACAATAAACATGCCTCTTCTAATACCCAATCCACAAACAATCTTGTAAGCCAAGGAGGACCTCAAGTTCCTCCCCCTTCAACCATTGCATCCATACCAACTTATACCACTCTGCAAGTCACTACAACTATGCAACATGTTAGTCATGTGGCTCCTTCCTTTGCAACTCCACGTAGCATTCCTACTTCTCTTGTGGAATCACAAGTCCCCTTGACTACCTTTACACCACTTAGCATTCCTTTCACTTCCCCTAACATCACTTACACTCCATCACCATTTTCTCTTCCACCTCAACCTACATACCCTGACCATGTTCTTACACAACTCCTTAACACCATTTCCTCCATGCAACATCAAATCTTCACCATTAGCAAAGTTCAAACCACTCCACCCACCTATCATGTCTGTAGCATCCTCTTATCCTTAGAAATCTTATGTACCTCGATGCCACAAGGGATATAAATGCCTCAATTTGAGAAATACGGAGGTAAAGGAGATCCTATCAACCATGTTAATTCTTATACAACATTACATGGTGACTTTGTCCTTGATGAGAAAATCTTAGCTAAAATTTTTCCTAGGACTTTGAAAGATATTGCATTAGAATGGTTTTCCAGCTTGCTTAATCATTCCATCCACTCCTTCAATGAAATTGTGGATGCTTTCATAAGTAACTTTCAAATTCACATGACACCTAAAAAGACAATCGATGACCTCATGCGATGTAGACAAACATAGATGAAAAAGTCACAGATTTTATCTTAGGATACCAATCCTTGCGTGATCAAATAGATGTCAAGATTCCTGATGCACATCGGTAAAAGATTTTTATCAAAACCTTACACACAAATCTTGAGGATAAACTAATTATGATGAAAATCCCTTCGTTTATGCATTTATGCACAACCTTGTGTGAATACCATAACTTGATTTCAAGTCATGATTCAAAATCGACTTGTCACTGAGCTGAAAAACTTGAACACAACAATCAAAACCACAATAACAATCAAAATTTTCACAAACCAAATAGAGGCTTCTTATAGTTCAATTTGCCTCCTCAACCTCTACTACGACCAACTCAACAAGTCAAAATCTAGTGGCCATTGTTAAGGCAACAATGCCTTATTATTATGGGGACCCCAAGAGACAATTTACTCCCCTACCTGATACCCTCCATAATACAATGAACCAATTAATTCAACAATGCATGCTCACTTTACCACCCATTAGACCACTTCATCTAAATCAGCCATTACCACCCACATTCAAAACTAACACTTATAGTCATTTTCATTGCCAAAATGGACATGACACTGAACACTACAAGCATTTAAAACATTTAGTTCAAGACCTCATTAATTCAGGCCATTTGTCCATTATGGATGTTAATGATCAAGGCAATAAGTTTGTTGCACCCCCTAACCAGAACTTACAAAATTTCACCAATCCTATGCCTAAGCACACTACTTCATTTGTCAAGGCTAGCGAACCTTCAAACACTGATGTAATGACTGTTGATACAAATAATGAATAACATGATATACCTCCACCTGTTCCTAAAGATAATCCTATGGATCAAATTGTGGCTACAATAGATGTTATCCCTCATAAGGACCAAACCACTAAATCTCTTGATATCACTTTTTTCACTAAAGAGGGTGATCCCACAATAGTGGTTTACAATTTTTGGCCAAACTAGACACTAAAATAATTTTAATTAACTAAATCCTCGCTTTCGGGAACCTATAGCAGCTAAACTATGAGGAATTTGAAGATGATGCAAACTAGAGTTTCATGAAATTTTGTCTGTAGATTCTAAATATATTTTTTTCAATTTTTTTTTAATCAAAATGCACTTCTTTTTCCATCTCCCTCAAAAACTAGTTTTTTTCATAAAACAACATTTTTGAAAAGTGATTCTCATCGTATAACACATAATTTTTTTTCTATAAAGGATAAAATTCTAATTATTTCAAATTTAGATTTGTAACTTTGATATCTAGTGCTTCCACTTGGTTAGATAGTTTTTTATTGAATATTTTTTCTTTAATGAAGTTTCAAAGTCAAACCAATTACAATTCAAACATAGCGCAACGATATAACACAACTATTTTTCTATGTATAAAAATTCTTTTCTTTTTTTTTTTGGATCAAAGACTTCAATATCTGGTGCACTCGTATTTTTTAAACTTTTTGTTTCATAATTTGCTATTTTTCCACGTGCAAAATAGAGAGCTTGATTTTCGGTGAAAAACCTACATTCACAAGAAATAAAAATAAATATAATAATTAGATTAAATTTATTTAAAATTATACTTTTTGGGGAGCTTATAATAAGGAATAAATACTTACAAAAAATAAATGTTAAATGAATTCATTTGATCCTCCAAAAGTTAAATCAAAAGTGGATTTTTATCAACATTTTGATAGGTGTAAAGGAGACTCTGTTATAGGTATGGTTTAAAACTAGGAAGGTTCTATCCAAGGGGGTTTGATATAATGTAGTTTGATCAAACTCTCTTCAATTGGAATGATTTAA
>VDFB02326518.1:0-31413 GCA_007258455.2 Sequoia sempervirens
CAAGGCTGGAAAACATTCACATATGCTTGACCTGAGACACGATTCAGGAGTGTGATTAGAATCGCATACTCATCCTTGTATTCACCACGACCCACATTGTTTGGCAATCTGTTCTTTGCTTGTTTTAACCATCTTTCTGCCATCTTCTTCTCACACTTGTCCACATCAGCATCAAATGCCTGCTCACACTGCTCCATTGAAATAACTAGGCTGTTAGGGTGTTGAGGAATGCCAAAACTCCTTTCGATGTCTAGAGGCTTGAGACTGCAAATGACTCGTCCGTCAACTGACACTATCTCACGAGTAGTAGAATTGTAATGCTTAATACAAGCCATCACGAATTCAAAATAGTGAATGGAGATAGGTATGGAAGCGGCCTCTAGTAAACCAGACTGTTCAATATTTTGAATGATTGAAGCTTTGATTTTAACAGGATCAAGAATTGCTTCTGGCAACACCTTATGAAGATCTGTCTCAACCAACCTGAGAAAGTCATGAGTAAGGACTGTTTTGGTCTTGTATTCAAGCTGAGTGAACTGCATTTTGAAAAATTCACCTGTTGACTGTGAACTTGACCATGTTCTGACAAGATTTCTGGAAGCTAAAAATAGCCTGCGAGAGTTAAAAATAGCCTTTCGAAGAATTATTTTCAGCGAAAAATCTGAGATATGGGTTTTGTCTAGAAAAGGATTCTAAGACAACCCAGAATATCAGATTTGCAAAAATTCAACTTCTACTCGATCATACAAAGACTTTTCAGTTGAGAAAATTAGTAACTCGAGAACGAATGTTTTGAAGTTAAAAATTCCTGAAAAATCAAGCGCACGATTCTAAATCGAGGAAATTATATAAGAATGATCCAGATACTGAGACTTATCAAATTCGCCAATTTCAGGAACATGCGAAATGGATTTTGAGAGAAATCTGAGATTGAAGGATGAAAAAGACGTTTTTAGTATGTTCTTTTTTTTGTGAAAATCGCCCTAGATTTCTTCAAATTGCTGACAACTGTGAACTTTAACCTGCAAAAAGATATGTTAGATAAAATCGCCTTTGGAAATTGATGAGGAATTCGCCTTTGAATTGGGAGAATTCGCCTTTGCTTGAAAACCACGAATTTTCCTTGAAATTTGCGCCTTTGTTATGAAGAAATTCGAATTTGCCTTTGAAGAAAACACGAATTTTCCTTGAGATTTGAGAGTTCGCCTTTGATCTTACTGAAGAATTGCAGATTTGCTTAAGGAAATACGCCTTGGGTCCTTGAAGATTTGAATTCACTTTAAACCTTTATTCTTTGAGAATTTCGCCTTTGTAAACTGAAGAATTTGCGAATTCCTTTTGAAGTTGCGCCTTTGTCTTTGAGGAAATTCGAATTTCTCTTGAAATTATGAATTTGCTTGAAAACTGAAAATTCGCCTTCGAGAATTACGATTTTACTTTTCAAAATATGAATCTCCTTGAAAAATACGAATTCTCTTGAAAACATGAATGATAAATGAAGATGGCGCCATGTTTAAACAAGAAGAAATTTGCATCAACTTAGCAAATGCAAGAATTCAAAACACTGACAAAAATAGGAGACCTCTGATTGGACCCCTTTCAGTTGAACTGCCACTGACTAGAAGTTCAAAAATAAATAATAATAAATTAATATTCATCATGCAATTTGCAAAGGCATCAATTTTAGAGATTCGCCATTTTAATGCCAAAATATGCAAAATAAATATTAAATATTATTTAACTTCAGTTGACAATTCGAATGAAGCTTTAGGATTTACCGTTAGACTTCACCGGTTCCAAAAAGTCATCATCTGAGCTCATAGGCGTCCATTTGCTCAAGATATTGCACTTTTTATTAACTTCCTATTTTATAGCCGACGACAAAGTTACGACTGGCCATCTTCGCCACTGATTTCCGGGTGACTGAGAGATGCTCAGACTGATCGGGAGAATTTATCGGAAAGCCTATTGAACAAGGAAGAAATGTCTGCCGGGAGACACTACTGCAAAATCCATCTTTTAACCTCCCGAAAAATTAGGCGCCCCTTATTAAATTCATTTACGGGTTCCAGACTTAACCATTTTCCTAAACTGCCATCTGACACTTCAAACGGCTGCTGACGGTAAACAGTGAACCCTGCTGACAGGAGACGAAGCTGACTGCATGCCTGGAGACATTTTGCATCCAACGGATATACGCACGATATCTGAAAAGTTCATTAAGGGCCTCAAAAGTAAAAGCGCCCCTGGCTCTTAGTTGCACTGATGTCATTTTGACGAAAGTTGAACCTTCACCCAAGTACCCTACTTCGTCCTCTGATATCTGGAGCTGAGATGATCCAATTCAGGCACTATCTGTTTTAACGGACAGCCAGAAGGGCCCATAAGAGAAGTCTTTAGAGGTGACAAAGCAAGAAAACTGCTTCTAAGACCTCAAAAACACCAGTGCGTATTTTATTTAAAATATCCGCTCCAGACTTAGCCATTTTCCGGATATCTTCACTTTTCAGCATTTCGCCAAAGACCTCGCACGTACGAGCATTTGCCAAAAAACCGAAGGTGACGGCTAGGCTCGTTGAGTAGATAAAATGATTACGCTCGAAAGCCGTGAAGACTTCGAACGCGAACGGCCTCATCTGACAGGCCTAAAGGCTAGGCGCCTTTGGACTATAAAAATACACTGAAAACTTTATGTTGGTTTGCCCGTGAAATTACGTGCTTGGGAGAACCTCTGCCACGATCACCCAGAATGTCGGATCGACAAGCTGGATGATGCATTGCGGAGCTGGGCTAGAGTAGTACTGATGTCAGGAAGACCTCATCTGCAAATTCACGCATCTTAAGGGTCCTTTTAACCAATGCCCCTGAGCTGTAGTTACACTGGGAACCAATGGAGAAGCTCAGAAACGTGAAAACTCCATTATAAGCTAATCTTCAAACAACAGCTGCCGGAGCTTTGGGATTCGGATGACTGTGTTTGATATCTCGTTGGACAAGCAGACTAGTCGTGAACAGATTAACTGTACCCGCTATCGAAAATGCCAAGATTTACCCCCTCTTTAAGATGAGCGCCCTCAGGCTATAGTTGCGCTTTTGCCTGAAAAAGACAAATTTCTCCTATCTGGAACTTTGGGAACTCCAACTTCTGTTGCTATTTTCCGGAGTTACGAGTATCGGAAAGCTTCGCTGGATAACTCATCGGATAGCCAGACCAATTCCGAAGAGATTGACTGTATGCATGAGCGTCTTCAACAAGATTTTGACCTTCAAAAAGTTGGGCGCCTCTGGGCTATAGTTGCGCTTTCTTGCTTTTCCTCTGAGAAATCTTCATAAATTGACCATTAAAAACTCCGAAATCATCATGTGCAATGTGAAACGCCGTCGTGAGATGCTCCTCCATCGTGAAAAGCTCCAATCTGAGTCTCTGCTTCAGGTTCTGTTCAATAAAACTAACTTTGACTGACAAAATATTGACAAAAACTCCATGCTTGATATTGCCCAAAACTGTATTTTACATCATTTAGCAAGGTTTAGACTATTTTATGCAAAATTCCTTGATGAAGCAAAAAATTTGGTTTGGGTACAACAATGAGCTTATTGATGAGCTCCATGGGGCTATGTTTTTCTCGAAGATTGATCTTCGTTCAGGGTATCATCAAATCAGAATGAGGGAAACGGATATAGAGAAAACAATTTTTAAATGGCATTTTGGGAATTTTGAATTTCTTGTCATGCCTTTTGGTTTGACAAATGCTCCAACAACATTTCAATCTTGTATGAACAAGATATTTAGACAGCAGTTGAGGAAGTTCGTGCTCATCTTCTTTGATGATATCCTCATTTTCAGTAAGTCATGTGAAGAGCACCTCAAGCACTTAGAAGAAGTGCTTAGCATTTTCGAGGCGAAATGTTTGTTTGCCAAAGAATCAAAGTGTGAGTTCAGGATGACGGAGCTGTTGTATCTCGGCCACATCATTAGTGCCAAGGGTGTCAAAGTTGATCCAGAGAAGATTAAAGCCATCCTTGATTGGCCACCTCCAAAGAATATTTCTCACTTGAGAGGATTTTTGGGTTTGTGCGGATTCTACAGAAGATATGTTAAGAGATATTCTCACATGGCAGCCCCCCTTACAGATCTTACAAATAAAGGAGCCTTCCTATGGACAGATAAGGCACAAGGAGTCTTCGACAAGTTCAAGCACATAATGAGCTCATGTCCAGTGTTGGCCCTACCAGATTTCACAAAGCCCTTTGAATTGCAATGTGATGCTTCAGGTGAGGGAGTTGAAGTTGTTCTCATGCAAGACAAGCACCCCATTGTCTTTGAGAGCAGAAAGTTGAGAGGAGCAGAAAAATCTTACTCAATATATGACAAAGAAATGCTTGCTATTATGCATGCATTATCTAAGTTTCGTCAATATTTGGTGGGGAGTAAATTTGTTGTTAAGACTGATCATAACAGTCTTAAACACTTTATGCACCAAAAAGATTTAAATGAAAGACAACAGAAATGGGTAAGTAAGCTCCAAGCATAAGACTTTGACATTGAATATGTCAAAGGGAAAAATAACATAGTGGTTGATGCCCTTTCAAGAAGGCCTCATTTGCAGTCACTTTGTGAGTTATCAGCAGATTGGAAGGAGTTAATTGTTGTTGATTATGCTAAAAATCAGTTTGCAACCAGCTTGCTTGAAGGTCATTTGGTTGATGAAAGGTATAAGTTGGTTGATGGGTTAATTTTCTATAAAGGTAGAATCTTTTTAGTGCATGAATCTAAGCTTAAAAAAAAGATTCTACAGTCTTTTCATGATGTTCCCCTTGCTGGTCATCAAGGCATATTCAAGACTTACAAGCAGATTAGAGAAAGGTTTGCTTGGAAAGGGATGAAGGAAGAGATCATGAATTACATAAGAGAGTGTTCTATTTTCCAAAAGAATAAGAATGAACATTCTTTTCCAGCTGGTTTGTTGCAGGCCTTCCCAATCCCAAATCAAAAATGGGAGAGCATTGCAATGGATTTTACCACTAGGTTGCCTAAGGTGCAAGGACGTGATTGCATTTATGTTGTGATAGATAGATTAACAAAATTTGCTCATTTTTATGCTATCACAACTTCATTTATTGCAGCTCAAGTGGCTGAGTTGTTTCTTAGAGAAGTATTCTGATTGCATGGGTTGCCTAAAACCATTGTCAGTGATAAGGACAATAAGTTCCTAAGTGCTTTTTGGCAAGAGATCTTCAGGTTAAGTGGAACAGTGCTTACTCCAAGCACTAGTTATCATCCACAAACAGATGGGCAATCCGAGATTGTCAACAAGTGGCTAAAAGGCTACCTTAGAAATTATGTTTCGGGGCAGCAAAGAGCTTGGATTAAGTGGCTTCATTTGGGAGAGTACTGTTACAACTCTTCCTATCATATGTCAATTAAGATGTTTCCTTTTATGGCTCTTTATGGTTATGATGTTGCTAACTTTGTAGATTTGGTGTTTGGTGATAGTAGAGCTCCACAGGCAAAGGATATGCTTCAGCAGAACCAAGACATCTTGAAATCTCTCAAGGAAAATTTGCAACAAGCTCAAAATCAGCAGAAGTTATGCGCTGATCAGCAGCGTGTTGAGAGATCTTTTGAAGTAGGAGACATGGTCTACTTGAGACTTCAGCCCTATCGACAATCTACCCTTAAGAAGAGTGGTGCAGAAAAGTTAAAGCCACGTTTTTATAGTCCTTTCAAAGTCACCAAAAGGATTGGTGAAGTTGCCTATGAGTTGGAGCTTCCAGCTAAAAGTAGGGTGCATAACGTCTTTCATGTGTCGCGCCTCAAGAAGGCACTTGGACACAATGTGGTGGCTACTTCAAAATTACCTCCATTGGATGAGGAAGGTCAATTGGTGTTGATTCCAAAAGAAATTCTTGACACTAGAGAGCGCTCCGTGAGGAGAAGAACAATCAAGGAGTACTTGGTTAGATGGAGAAATTTTCCTATTGAAGATGCCATGTGGGAAGGAGAACATATTTTGCAACATCCATCTTTACGGTTCCTTGAGGAGAAACAATCTCGAGGAGGGTGGACTGTAATGTCCCCTTCTCATCAGTGATCAATTCAAACGCTCTTCAGCCTATTCCGGAGGCCCGTAGGCTCGTGGAGGTAAAATTAGGGTTTCCTTGCTTGGAGGTTTGAGGCAATTTTGAGTGTTTACTATTTATAGTAAATACTATTTTTGGGCAGTATGCAGTTGTCAGTCTTCAGGTCTTCATTTTCAGTTGGAGCAATCATATAAGTTCAAGTTTTGGCTTCTTAAATCTTTATTTTGGTGAATTTCTTAAATAAAGGCATTAATGTTATAATTTGCAATTGACCCCCTTGGCCTAGGAGATCAACTTTAAGTTGTGTTTAAAAGTGGGGCTTGGAAAAGGACACCTTCAACAAGGTGTTTTATATTTTAAAATAAAATTATAATGTGCTTTGCAAAAATGGGACGCCATCTTAATGAATTAAAATATTTTTGGAAATTTGAAAAGACATTTGTGACTCTTGGTGTACCTTCTTGGGATTTGAAGAGTCTTCTAATCTTCTATAAAATGAAAGCTTTGCTACAGCTTTTATCATCCATGAACTTTGCTAATGTTATGCTGTCGGAATGACAATTGAATTATTGCTTCAAGGAAAGCTTACCTCCTAGCCTCTTGTCCAATTTCGTGTTTGACAGATAACACCTAGTTGGCTATTTTGTTGCTTCTCAATATCAGATTAGCAGATTGAGCTCATATGTTGAAGAATTTTGGAGTTTTTGATAATTTTGAGTTGCTGGTGCACATACAGCTAAAAGTGAAATTTGAATGCAGCTCCTTGTCTAATTTTAATTTGGTTCTGGGTACTTTTGAAATGTAATTGTCTCCCATGGGCGCCCCTTCTCACCTATTTTGGGATTTTATTGTTAAGATTCTGATTTTTTATGTCAAAGTCGCCCTCAAGGAAGGTCGTACCATTCTGGAGAGCTTTGGGATTTGTGCCAAAAATTATATGATAAGATTTGATGTTGTTTTGTGATCAAAATTTGGGCGCCTACCTCCTAGAAGGCCTCTGCAAAAGACATCACTCAATTTTGAGGTATTTTGAATGAGTTATGAATATTTTAGTGGGTTCACAGTTGTTGGTTCTTCATTCCAGTTTGCTGATTTTTCTTATCAGACTTTAGAAGTTCAGATTTTTGATTCATTATCAGCAATTAGAGAGATAATTATTTGTATGGGATCATCCAATACTCGTGCTTTGAAGCTATTGTAATTTACATGTAATTTGCAGCTCTCTTTCTTATTTGTAAGACTGTAAACAATAGTACTGTTCCAGTCCCTATTTGTTGCAACTTATTTCTCATTTCTCACATTAAGTACTCCTGGATGGTGTACCGCCAGTGTGGATAATTGAATTTGTATCTCTCTTGTACCCACTCTCAAGTGGTGAATTCCCACTCTTAAGTGGATGTCCGCCTCCGCGGATGAATTAGATAGTTGAATCTTCATGGCTGGTTATCCACCTGAGTTTACTTTCTATTTGTAATAATTACTCTGTCATATGTTAGCACCTCACCCTCATTGGGATCTTGTGTGCACATTCTTGACGTTGAGTTTTATTTTCAGTTCAGTTGTATTCAATTTTTGTATCAAGTTGAATCCTAGGGATCCTCTGACCATATGCCCGCCCCTCTTCCTTAAGTGGTTTTAGGGCACATTCTTGGTTAGAGTTGCTTTGATAGATTTTGGTTTTGGAGCTAATGCTAATGAAGTTGGCCAAGTGTTGGTTTGTGTTGTGCAATTCAACAAAAAAATTGGTTAGCATATTTCATCGTACTAAGAGCTATAAATAAAAATCTCCTTTAACCATGATATGACCAACAAACACAATTCTGAAAATAACATCAAATCTCCAACAATGAAGAACAATGTGCACTTCTGAATGAAGCACACTCTCAATCCACCATCTAGGGAACCCTAGTTTCAGGCCCGAAGAATGGAGTCAAATTGCTAAGCTTCCCCTTAACCGGGTTCTGAATTCAATCCAACAGCATTTTGTTATAATTTTCCAAAAGATGATAAATGAATGAGCAATGGCCTGCTTTTGTAGAATTGAAGGTGACTATTGGCTCTTCAACTTCCATCTTTTTTCCCTCCAAAAAGGACGCCCATTTCACTTTTGAAATATTTTAATTTTTAAAACATTATATTCACCTTTCTAGGCATCCAAGACTTGAGGAGAAATATTTACTTTAGAAATATTTAAATAATCTCTCAATGAGGCGTCCACCCTCAAAGGCCACCTTTTAAAACAACTTTAAGTCATTAATACTAGGCCAAGGGGCCAATAAGGAATTATAACATTAATGACTTAGAATAAATCATTTTACCCAAAATGAGCCTCAAAATGTTGAAAACCAAATATGCTTCAAATTGCAATACCTGAAATGGAAATTGAGATGATTGCTAATGCTACTGCCCAAGATGGCACTACTAGAAATAGAATTTACTAAAAATAGTAAATTCTAAAAAGTTGCTCAACACACTTTGCATGTTATATCATTGTGAAGCTCTTTGAAAACCCAGAAAAACCCCACCAGACATGCATCTGAAACTCTAACATATAAGCCATCAGAAATGCATCAAAACCCCTATAAAATAGGAAACCCTAATTTTACCTCTGACGAGCCTACGGGTTTCTAGAAATAGGCTATCAATCACCAAAGGGTGTATGGCTAAAATGGGGACATTACATTGGACGTTCTTGCCACTTGGGGCCAAGAGGTGGGTAGTCTTGGTTGGACGCTTGTGCTCTTGGGCTTAGATGGATAGCTTCGAGCAGATCTACCCATGCCACTCCTCCTATGTCTTCATTATTTTTTGTGATTATGTTTATATTCTGAATATCTAGATATTAATGCTAACAGATATGTGTATGTGGAAATGTTGTTAATATGGTGAATGCAGATTTCAAACCAAGATTAATTCATTAAAAGAACATTCATTTGGAAAGAAGAAACCCTAAACCTAATCAACAAGCGAATTTTGGGGCAAACAAGCAAATTCTAGGGCAAACTAGGTAAGGGACATTACACTTTTAAGGTTTCCTTGGGCGTGGGTCAAAGTCAAACTGCATAAAACATTTAAAAAATGCAAAAAAACCACTTTATGGTCGCCTAGCCACACAGGTTTGCCTTGGGTTCACTCGGGTTCACTCTGGGTTCTTCCCAAGTTCGCCCAGGTTTTGCATGGGCGAATCCAACCAGGAAAAAACATACCCTAGCCGAACCCATAGAAGAACCGAACCCGGATCCGGATCCAAACCCAACCCAAACCCATACCTTGCATTTCTGAGGCGAACCAGGTAACTTAGATTCCATAGGTTATAATTCTTATGACCTATGATTCCACAGGTTCTCATTCTTTTCAAATAATTTCTAAGAGTCATTCAAAAGATATCTCTAGATTCATACCAATCTAGGACACAATTGCCTTTACAGAAACAATTAAACAAGTAGACTCATTAGTGCTGGGCCTCCTGGCACAAAACAAATTGACAAGGAAATTTATGTGGTTGCAACACACAATATGTCAAAGTTTCAAACCAAACTAAGGAATTTTACCTCCTGCCTGCAATCTTCTTTCCCAAAATCTTGAATCCAGGGTCAGCCTAAGAGAACCTGCATGTGCTCACCTACAACTTGAATCTTCTTGTTTTTCTTTGAAGCTGCACACACAAGGATTTTTTTGTTTAAATATTTCTGAAGAGTGTTATTTGCTCACACTGTTGTGTCTCCACCTATCCACCCAGTGCCTCATCATTACAGTGCCAAAACTTCAAGCTGTCATTTTCTTTTGCTGTGCAATCATAATTAATAATAAAACATTAAATAGATGTAACTCCTCTGCCTGATGTCTTCTAAACAATCATAAGTGCAGAAATGCGACAGCCAAAAACAAAGGGATCTGCTCTGATACCATACTAGAGCAATTGATTTTTCACAGAAACAAAGCCACAAAACAAGCAGACCTATTGTGTTCTAATTGTGCATATTAAATAGGCTTCCAATGGTAAGCGAAATTGGCTATCTATAAAACAACCTACACAGGCAAACAAGAGCAAAATCTCAACAAAATAAACAAAGCTCCTACGTGGTTGCTGTGTTAAACCACCAATGTGCCAACATGAAACCAATACTAATTCATATGCCTTATTAATCTATAATATATTTAGCAGCAAAGCCCATCACTTTGATTAAGATTGGATGTTTTTTAAATACTATGATATTGCTCAAGCATTAAAAGTATTCGACTATGTTTCATCTCAACTGTGAGAAAACTTACGCGGCATTTGTCTAGGCTAATGCCATTATGTTATTATTCTTGAATTCAAAAAAGTGCACAGAAATGCAAATATTCTTGGCACAACATTCAAAAGCCAAAAAATGTGCCTCCAAAAGGAATGGCACTTGAGGATTTTGGTTGCTCACCTAGATGGTCTTCTTCTATTTATTACTTTATGGGGTCTCCCCCTCCTCTTTTGTTATTGTAATTGATTGTGGTTTATGCCCTTTTTTTTGTTAGCCCCTGTTTGTGTTTGCTTTTTATCTAGGACCTCTTTTACGGTCCCAGTCCTTTGCTATTATACCTGCTGTACATTCCAGTCCCATTGACGTATTTTTGGTCATTTGTAGACATTAATATATTCTTTCTTTCTGAGTGGGTAATGATTCATTCTCACCATTGTATTTAACATAAATTTTTCTTTTCCCATTTGGATAGCTACTGGCAGTGATATCCATACCTCTTGTCTCTCAATAAATCCTTGTTGCTTGAGGTCATATAGTTTGAAAGAAACTGTATCAAATAACAAACAAAAAAAGTTAAAACGCATACAGAGATTTGCCTGCACGCACTTATGCCCAAACTAGTTGATATTTTACAAACATTAGCATGGAATTACATGTTCAGGAAGATTTTTTGCAAATATCTGACTCTAACTAAAATAGAAAAAGGTGTGCTTTCTCAACATGTTAATTCGATTAAATATGTGAAATTGATCTATCTAAATGCTAGTTTGTTAAGGAAAAAAAACTCGTGGCATGTTTCTAACCTATAGGTAGAGATAACTCAATCCTAGGGAATGTTTCAATCATTTCTAGCCAAAGCCATTTTTTCTCTAATGGTTGTGTAAACCATCTCTGTAATGTTAAAAACTTAGAATGCTTTAATTTTCAAGATCAAATTCATTTCCCCGTATTGGAATTACAAATGCCAAGTAGTTAATGTATGCTTAGATGCCTAGATTTTAGTTTCGGTATCTTTGGTTTGGCTGATAGATCATTATTGGGTTGGATGGCTTTCTTTGGATTCTAACCAAAGGAAACACTTCAGGTTTCTCATGAGAATGTCCAAATAAACTCTCTAATCAATTCCTAGTTGGAAGGTAATTATTTTGAGTTTTCAATGGCCTGAAGTATGACTTCACATTGAAAGTAGACAATCAACTATGTAAGTAAGTACTAGAAGATAACCTGAGACGGAATATAGAATACAAATTAGATCAAGAAGAGGTTGATGACATTACTATTCTCAAAGTAAGTTCACAACATCTATTAAGTACATGAATATCATTCAATTGACAAATTTTCCAATTTTTCAAAATAGAAATAACCCACAATTCCCTCTTGGCTGACTTGGCAAACATGAATGCAATTGTCACACCCTTCATGTTGACTAGGGAGACAAGTGTCATGGAAATATTACTTTTCCTTACATTTGCATATAGATATAGTAAATGAGTGTCATACTGACAAAATTCAATGCAAATGTTCTCTCCAATGACCACTGGAAGTTTTGAGGACAGAAAAGGAATCTTGAACCAGGCTGTATCTCTAGCATTAGCGCAGCTGCCTGTATTATCTACAATTCTACCAAGTGTTGACCAATGATTTTGGCTGCTACATTGACTTTTATTTGACCTCTTCAAGGAGGTATATCAGCAAATAGTGCATCATTGACTGAAGATCTTCTGTGTTTACCAAGACCTTTCTGTTAACTGTACCATTGCTGTTTGAACAAGGGTTTAGACCAGTTTAACTGTTGTATTAATTCAATCGGACTTAGCAAAGAATTCTGGCTGTTGTAATTGAATGATTATGACAAAATAGGGTGCCATAAAGACCCGTTTCAAGCATAAATTCTATCTGTGCTCTGGCATCTGAATCATGAGATCCTCACTCAAAGTCATACATGATGATAAGAAATATGGCTCAGTTAAGGTTAACCATGGGTGGCTGATGGGTTTGAACTTTAATTGAGGTAACTCACTTTCTTGTTAACTGACACAAAGTAAATTGGGGTAACTCACAGGCCAGCGATGAAATATAAAAGTAACTCATGTATCCAACAATCAGTTTAGAGGGTCAGTTAATGTCACTTATGTCTCCTGCACAGATACTGAAGTATCTCAAACCATTAACAGACTCAGGATTTAGTTAACTTATGTCCTGAATGATTGATCCAAGGTGCAATTGGGGTCACCAAGCCATTCATTTAAAATACATGTGCAATGTTTATGGTTGAGCTAAATAGAGAAGTCAAACTTTGTTGGGATCTAAAACTAATGATGTCTCGCCAAAATAAATGTCAAAGGAAGCTAATCTGAGGATGTGATTTCATGATGGTCTTTCACCAGCATAGACATATTTGGTTTTAATTGTTAAGCATGAATAGTTAACTCACAGATACTATCAGTAAAGTCTTACCTTGAATTTGTCTTGTTCAGATATCCGAGTGGGGCAATCAGTAACAAATTTGATTTTATGTTTGTTATTTTACAAGCTTCCATGTAGATATGAGATGCATAAATGATAAACAAATGCAATATCCAGCAGTATATATAAAAACATAAACTACCAACAAGAATATACATATAGACTTATAGTCATCATCACATCATGAGATAACTAAAAATATATATAAGTATAAGTTCATTCCAGTTCTATGTATAGAAAGAACTCTAGGTAGTCATCTTATTGATCTATCTTTTTCTTTTTGCTGAATCGTAGCAAAAGCCATAATTTCTGAGTGGAATTTCCTTTTTAAAAGGTTTCTTTTAGAGAACAAAGTGTGCCAAAGGGCCCATTTTGTGTATGACTTTGTTATTGTTACTTTTGCCTTCAAAATCATCTAATATGTCAGGTTGTTAAACTGTAGTGTTTGTTCTTCCAAAAAGTTGGATTTTTTTATCAGTTATTAATTATTCATATGCATACTAGGCTTTCGTAAGTCTATATACTTCTTAGGGTTTGTTTACTATATGTATTTGACTCTAGGAGGCTAGTTAGTGTTTGTAGATTGTTAATCATGCTCTTACGAATAGCTTATGGAGATGATATCATTTAAGTTTCAGTAAACAAATTCAATCGTGGTATGTCATTCTTGATAAAGTGATCCAGATGGGATTGGAAATCCAGCATTACAGAAAATCGATGTGTTACAGGTGGAAGCGATTAATTTTTAAAATTGTAACAAAGGGATAGTTACAGAGTTTAATTAAATGATTCACAATTAAATAGAAATAAAAAATATCCATCAAGACAAAGTTTTGACTGAAAAAATTTACTGCCTCATTGATATGAAAGGTATGTAAAGCTATCTCTAGGATGAAATGTAAGCTGTTTCTCCTACATTATTACAAAAAGAATGTACCAATATCTAAGAATAAAAGTGAAGCTACTATTCTTTAATACCCACTATACTCTGCAATATGCATATAAAAAAGGTAATAACCTTTGAGGAGAGTGGCTAAGCTAAAATATACTCTACTTGTCTCTAGAGTTCTCACTTTTTACATTTAATGACAATTCCTTTACAGCTATCTCCAGTAACTTAGTAGGCAATCTAGCAAATTCATAAGGGGGTATTCCCAGATCCAGATCCGATTCATACCCAATTTGGATCCAGATCTGGTACGTGAGGCCCCGAGGGGATTCAACCAATGCCTAATAAAACACCTGTGGTTTCATCCTGGACAAACCCATAATGAATCCAATAGAACCAGCCCAGAAAAAACTAATTTTTGTTTTTAATAATTATCATTCTTAAATTGACCCTTCTGCATCTCATTGTTCTCTAAGTCTCTTAACAAAATGGGGAGCTTTGTATAAATAGTGCCATTAGAGGGCTATTGAAAAACACAAATGAGAACAGCACCATTGCAGAGCCATTGTCAATATGCAAAGTGGGTGGATGCAGGGGCAATTGTTTACTGGACGCCATCAAATATTGAAGCTTTCCCTCCTACTTGTTTCTCTGGCCATCAACATGTATGTGAAAATGATGGAGTTTTGGAGGTGCCACAGCTGTTTTAAATTCAACTAGAGTTATTGAGGAATATTACTTGCTGCATTTATTTTATATTGTATGAAGCATAGTTTGCAAACTCGGACTCGCCGCGGACTCGGCAGCCCAAAAATATGACTCGGACTCAAGACTCGGCATGGACTCGGGAAAAGACTCGGCTAGGACTCAGCAAAAAAAAAACCGTAGTTTTATAAAAAAAAAAGAACAAATTAATGCATTTAGAGAACAAATTAATGCATTTACAGAACATAAGAGCCTAATTTGATTATCAAACACTCATAATTCAAAGATTACACATGTCATATGATCATCAAACACTGAATAATTGAAATTTCATCATTCATAGTCATCAAATACTCATAGTTTCAATGTATAACAGCATCATAAGTTTATAAATGTTTAGATATAATCATGTCAAAAAGAGGAAAACATTAACAACCACATGTAATCTACATCTTCCTCTTTCCCCTCCCAATGGTACTCAATTTTGGAGGCCTAGAACTAGAAGGTGCCCGTGCTATAATATCCAAACGAGGACTAGGAGATCGAGCAAGGGAAACATGATATTCAAATGTGTCTTCGTCGTCCTCCATGGCATCCAATCTTGCTGCTTCTTCTTCTGCTGCTGCTCTCTCTAATTCAGCAAGATCCTCATCAGTAAGGAAGACATTAGCCTCATCATTTTGTTCATCAATAGTCCATTCACCATATGGATCAATGTCATCCAAGTCGATGGACTCGTGTGAAACACCCTCCACCTTTCTAGTTCGAAGGCGAAGGTTGTACCGAACAAAAACTAAATCATTTAGGCGCTGCTGAGTCAACCTGTTCCTCTTCTTTGTGTGAATGTTCTCAAATAAACTCCAATTGCGTTCACACCCAGAAGCACTGCATGGCTGTGACAAGACACGTATGGCTAGCTTTTGAAGATTTGGTGTGCTAGCACCATAGTTCTCCCACCATAGATCTACAAAAACATGTTTAAAAAATATAAGTATTAAGAAATAAGAATAAAGTAAACAATCTATATGTAAGAATCAAGTTTCTAATTTCATTTTTTACCTGGTTGTTGTTTTCCTCTCCTTTCAATTGCTTGTTGGGAGGAAAAGAGTCTCCCCTCTGCACCCTTGTAGACCTTGAATAGATAAAAGAAAAAGTAAATCAAATATAGAAAATTCATAGATAGTCAAGGCTCAACATTGCAAATTCATAAATAAGATGTAACAAATCTCACCTCCAACTCATCAAGCACTTTATCTCTCAGCTCACGATCAGGCACCATCCTATCAATGCATATGACAAGACCTTCCATGACCTCCTCATCCGCCTTAAATGTGTCCGAGAAGTAGAACTTCGGATTCAAGAAGTAGGCAAAGGCATGAATCGGCTGGTGGAGTTGGTGTGTCCATCTCCGATCAATGATGCGCCATATGATTTCATATTTCCTTTTGTTTCCGCCATAGTAACGTGATATGGCCTCTTTGGCCCTATCCATGGCCTCATAGATGAAACCCATTGGCATGCCATCTCCATCCACCATACGAAGAACCCTCACCAAAGGTTCTGTCACCTAAAAAAATGAAAACAAATGTTAAATCATAACAAAATTAACCCCTCAAAAAATAAAAACAGCAAATAGATTATCATGTATAATTTTTTTTTGTGTGATTGCTACTTACCCCCATCAACTCCTCTCCATTTTTGATGAATGTCTCATCAAAAACTATGGCAACAATCCTCTCCCCTTCAGGTCTATTGGAAAATGAGGACTCCTTCCAAGCATCGGACACGAACATTTGCTTGAGATGACCAATGGCACCAAGAATGCTTTGCAATGTGAGGAAGTGGCTAGCAAATCGTGTCACTCCAGGTCGCACAAGGTCCTTGCCATTTGTAAATTTCCTCATCAAAGAAAGCACCCAAGTATGGTTGTAGATAAATTTTGTAACACTTTTTGCATCTTCAACCACACTTTTGACCCATGAAATCTTCCCAATGTCCTCTAGCAATAGGTCTAAGCAATGTGCAGCACATGGAGACCATGCAATTGTGGGATACCTCTCCATAAGTAGTCTACCTGCAGCTACATATGCAGCTGCGTTGTCCGTGATGATTTGGACAACATTATCAACTCCAACCTCCTGGACCACCCCATCTAATAGATTGCATAAAGTCTCAGCATTTTTAACTTCATGGGAGGCATCTATTGATTTTAGAAACACCAATCCACCATTAGAGGCCACTAAAAAGTTAAGGAGAGTTCTATTTCGTCCATCTGTCCACCCATCAGATAAAATGCTGCAACCTTTTCTTCGCCAAAATTTCTTTTGCTCATCAACCACAAGCCGTGTATTCTTTACGGCTTCCTCTAGCAATGGCCCACTCAAATCTCTAGATGATGGGGTCTTAAACCCCTTTCTTGCAACTGTAAGGGCGTTCACCAAACCTTCCCAATATGGGTTGTTTGCAACATTGAAAGGTAGATTATTGTAGTACCAAAAGTTTGCAACAGCCATCCTAGCTTCTTGATGCTTTTCCTTATTCCAACCAGTACCTTCAAGTGAAGGTTGTGCTCCTGGAACATTACGTGGAATAAAGTAATTTGGTCCTGATGAAGGACCCTGACTAGCACTAGCAGTAGAAAAGGAACCATCAGGACTCTCACCAAAAGATGAATGTGGAGCACGGAAGCTTGGACTTGCAGCAGTAGCACCATGGGGCATAGACAGTGTAGATTGGGATTGGGATCCACTCATCGTTGCTGCTAGGGCATCCTTTGTTTTTTGTCTTTCCTCTTTTTTAAGCTCATATTCAACAAGAAGGGCCTTCATCTCTCTAAGAATCTCAAGAGTAGTATTCTTGCATCCCTCCACATTTTGCCCAGGTATTCTAGCAAGGTGGTATTTTAATCTGTTTATTCCTCCTATCATCCATTTATGGTATTCATTACATGTCAATTCACCTTTTTTATTTCCTGGAATTCCATACTTCTATGCAAGGTCTATTTTTAGTCCCTTTGTATTTGAAGACTACATTGTTGTTTGTTGTACCCCAAATAAATTTTTTGGCATTCTGTGTAAATTGAGCTAAATCTTGTTAAAATGCCATGAAAGGTCTGTTTTAGGTCAAACCAATCATAGAATCTTGGTGGGTTTCTGTCTAGGAACACATGTACAAAATTCTGAAAAATTGAAAATTAGGGTTTTTTCCCCTATTTTCAGGGAAATCCCCCGAAAATAGGACCTTCCCAGAAATGATCGAAAATGATTTTGATAGGTTTAAAGGGCTTCACGATCACATTGGTCAAGTCAGAATCATCAAAAGACACGTTTTACTCTGGTGGGTCTATTTCTCTTTTTCAGGAACGAAGTTAGGAGCTCCACAGCCATTAATGGCAGATTGGCCAGTACCAGGCGCTGAAAGCTAAGCTTCAAAAGCTTCAACGATACAACCATGGCGGAAAAGGTCGAAAAAGATGCTGTTTGACGAAGGAGATTCCTGAAAACGAAAAAGGTCAAAATTTGACTAACTCTGGAGATGTTACGAAGGGGAGATTGCTCACATGTTGAAAAGGCGCCTTCTTCAAGCAGGGGCGCCCATGGTCTTTGAAGGTCAAACAAAGTCAGTAAGATCATCCGAAGCAGTCATTCTCAACGTTTGGTTGCTGGCTCAACAGTGAAACAAACATCCAGATCATCCGATGAATAGATCACTAGCAACTGCTGACGAAGCAAAAAGAGGCAGTTGAGGAATTGACAGGAAACCACAGTTAACGACAAAGTTGCAAGAAAAAGAGCCTTTTCAAAGCAAAGGCGCCCTTTCTTTTGGACTTCCAGATGCTGACCAATGACAAAAGGCCTCCTTTGATGACCTTCTCAGCTCAAGCAAATCTCGGAAACGCAACTGCAAGCATCAATACCTGACAGAGCAGTCAACGGATAATCTGGATCAAAGTAGGCAACTTGTCAGACGAAAATAATCAAGCTAAAAGGCAAAAGCGCCCTTTTCAAGGAGGGGCGCCCTTGGATAAAGGAACCCTAATTTGAGATCCAGATTTCCCGAAGACAGTCATTCTTAGCAGAACAGAGCTGAGTACCTGATGAAACATCATATGAAAACATCTGACTCTCCGATCAACGAGAAATCCAGTTCAAGGCACGAGAGGTCATTTCAAATAAGCTGAAGAACGAAGACTGAAAAATCACTAAGGCATTGGCAAAAGCGCCCTTTCTTGGGAAAGGCGCCCAGTCTTTTGGAGCCCTTAACTCAGCTTTTTATCATTCAGTCTCCCAGGCACTTCTTTCCAGTATGGATTCTGCTCCGCAGTGAATGTGTCCGTGACGTCTCAAGATCGACAGACAACGCCAGATTCAGGATCAAACAGGGGGTTTTCAGGAGAGAAAATACCAAAAAACTTGCAAAAGATGAAAAGGGACGCCTAAAATAAGTCAAAGGTCATTTGTTGACTAAAGTCAAAAGCTTTTGAGTTAAAGTTGGCTAAAACGCTCCACGATTGGTGGAAATCACCTTTTTAACTTCAGATCAAACTCAAATCACCTTTTGAGCTTGTGTTAGGTCCCCAAATTTGTGGATCTGAAGCTCAAACATATATATTCAAGGAGATGGCGTCCATTTCATTATTTCATTGCAGGTTGAAGGATAAAAACAGCCACAAAGCTCTCAAAGGACGCCATTGAAGATCTGAAGGAGGTTTTCATCCGTTCTTCATTTTTATTGCAGATCTGAAGCAGGAAAGGGTTGCCATTTTGAGGATTGGATCAGAGATAGTTTTTTTTGAAGATCAGATAAAACTTCCAATCCACCTTCTGTCTTTTTCCTCTCTTCTTGTCTTAGGTTTTCTTGCATCTGACAGAAAAAGCAACAGGCTACATCAGATCTGATCAACTGGGTAGATTCAGCATCATTTTCCAGAGAAACCCATCTCGACAAATTTTCCAAAATCAGCAAACTTGCTGCCCCTATTTTTGGGGGTTTTTCCGAAAAAGTTTCAGAATCCAAATTCTGAGGAACTGGGTTTGTTCAGCATTGAAGCACGAACAAAACCCATGTGCCAGATTTTTTCCGGAAAAATACTTCTCGGCAGGGCGCTATTTTTAAGGGTTTCCGAAAATCATCTGAACTAGGTCAAGCTTACAGTCAATCTTCAAGTTTTTCAGGATGCAGTACTCCCAGGTGCAATACGAGACCAAGACGGTCTTACTCCATGATTACCTGAAAACAGTTGACACAAATCTACACCAAGTAAATCCAGTGGTCGATTTGGAGCAGTTAGAAGGCATGAATCAAATAACATTGCAGAATATCGAAGAATCCGGATTGCTGCAAGCCGCATCAATTCCCATCACACTACAAAGCGTAGAGCTCGTAATCGCTTGTATCAAGCATTACAACCCTACCACCAGAGAAATCAGAGCAGCAGATGGAAGAATTGTTTGCAGTTTAAAGCCTCAGGATATCGAAAGATGTTTTGATATTCCCTCACATCCTAACAGCAAAGTCATATCATTGACGGAATGTGAGAAAGCTTTTGAGACGGCCAAGGACAAATGTCAAAGGATAATGGCCGAAAAATGGCTAAAAGTGACAAAGGCAAGCTTGCCTAAGTTGTTGGGGCGAGGAGAATGTAAAGACGAGTACGCAGTGTTAATCACTCTACTCAACAGAGTCACTGGAGAAGAAGATGGTCGTCAATTCCAGCCATGGATGTACTATGTCATCGCTAAAATCATTGGCAGGAGGGAATACTATGACTGGGCCACTTTGATCAGTGACACACTCCACCGACAAATCACTGGGTATCTGGAAGCTCATAGGTTCCACATGTGCTCCTACCTGGTATACTTGATAGCCTTCCAAGGCGATTTCAGGTTATTGAACAATGTGGGAACCTTAGGTGTGCAGAAGGTTCACGAGTATTTCACACGTCTTGAGTTTACTCAAGCGGAAAGACACTTCAAGAAGACAAGTGATCACTTCACCATGCACATAGTTCGTGAGCTTAACCATGAGATGCACGTGCGTATTTCACAGACAGCCAGAGAGGCAATGGCGGATTGGGCAGATTGGTTTATCCAATTTCCTACATTCTCCTACATACGCGTGTATGGCTACATTGGCCACCCCGCCATGCTACCAAGACACCCTTCAGATAGGGTAGTTTTCATGGAGTTCCTGAGACAGTTGTCCGAAGTTCATGTCCACTTGCGCTTGAAGAGGAAGACAGCTGTTAACTTTCCCGTTGAAATGGGACTATATAGATGTGGATTCGCGGCGGATGCAAAGATGATGGGTCAAGAAACAAGGAGGTTTAACCTCAAATATCTCATTGATAGAAGATCTTATGATCCCAGAGGACTCTATGCAGCACACCTTGAGCAACACTCGTCACATAAGTCTTCTATGGAAGATTATTGGGTGAATTGTAAAGACGAGTATGAAGTGCGAAGAAGGAATTACAGCAGATTCAGACTCCCACAGATTGCTGATTTCATGTCAGCAGACATTGAGGGCCTGTCAGATGATGAAGGGGAAGTCATTCTCCCCACATTCTTCGCAGATTCAGTTGACTCCCAACCGCTCCCGAGAGTGGATTGGTATGCCAAAGAGGATACATCTATAGAAGAAAGAACGAGTAGAGTGGTTAGAAATAGCCAACTCTATCTCGACAGCAAGAAATCAAGGAAGGTGATACCTCACAGAACAGAGCCGCCACAGGTTCAGTCTACACCACCTTCCACTTCAAGAAGGAAACCTAGACAAAAGCAATGGTGCAATCCTCCCCAAGGGATGAGGATGTCAAAACCTAGAACACAGAGGACACCAGTGGAGAAAGCCACACATAGTCCTGAAATAATCACGGGTATTGCTGCCCCAGAACAAAGAGTAGAGACTGCTACCCCTGATTCAGCCGAAGTTATCACAGGAGAACCAGCAGCAGTAGTTGTTGAAGAACCAGTGGCTGAGCCAATGGCAGAGGTAGCAACAGTAGAAGCAGCAGCAGAAACGGTGCCTGTTATGGAAGCAGAGCCGCCAACATCACCAGTATCACAGCGAACACAGGTCCTCATCGACTTGGATTCGCCACCGAGAGACATTGCTCCAGCACAGTCTCACACATCTAGCGTTCAAGGGCCTCACGTCCCTCCTAGTGAAGTTCGCCGAGATTCTATTTGGCTCGAAGGTTTCCTAGGAAGGAAGAGGGAAAAACCCTCATATGAGCTTGACTTTACCGAATTCGACCACGTCCCACAAGACACGTCGGCGAAGAAGTTAAAGAAGCAAGTTCACATAGAAAGGAATGCAGAATGTGAGATCATCATAGAGACTGCCGCTCCACCAGTAGAGAAAAGCATACACGAGGTTCAAGTAGAGGACTACACTTTGTCTCAACTTAACCTCGGGAAGACTACACGACAGGTGGAGGCGGACCTTCTCGGAATAGCTTCGGTGAGCGCACAAGAAAGGATGGCCAAGGATGGTAAAGAAAAGGCAGCCTTAAAGGCTGAAAATCAGAAACTGAGGTCTTACATCACCAGCTTGATACATGGCACACCCAACGTCTCAGCCCTACCGGCAGGACTACTAGATCTCCCCGCCGAACAAAATCATCGGCAATTGTTAACATTCGGCAAACACTTGAGGAATCAGGTGGAAGAGTTTGTTCTCAAGGGTAGATGCGTACTGGCTAACCTATACCAGTTACGGGATAGAGCACATGAACTTCGTGTGGAGATCCAGCAGTCAGAACAGAAGATTGCAGAAAAGAGGCTTGAAGACGAAAGTACAATTGCAGATTTGCAATTAGCATATCAATCAGTATACTCTGAGGAAAACAAGCAACATCTTTTTGCTTGGAAAGAACAATTGGCGTACAAGGTGAAAGCCTACGACGCTCATTCAGTAGAGATGATTGATTACAGAAGGGTGGTTGCCACTATTATCAACTTCGCAAGAATGTTGGTAATATCTTTCCCTTGCATGGAATATCAGCGTGAGGGAGGAGAATACGTCGAGTTGGTGACTGTACAGAACCAGTTCAGGGATGTCATCCGCAGCACCTTTCTTGACGATCCAGAGGGTTGTAAGCTGGCTAAGGTAGCAGCTTTATCAACCAAGTTAGAAGAGGCAGCATCTCAATGCATTGACTTCGGAAATCAGCTCACAACGGGTGAGGTCATGCTCCGACGCCACGTCATCATCCTACGGAGCATTAACTCCCCAGAAGCTGATGAGGTCAATCAATGGATTGAGACACTGTTGATTAATGGCGAGCTATAAATGCACCAGAAAAGGACGCCATACACACTCCAAGTGGCATTCATGAGACTTGAGTTGACTTGATGCTTCTTTCCAAGTCAACTCGAGATGCTATTAAATGTAGTTGGAGTTAACTTGATGCTTCTTTCCAAGTTTAACTCCACTTTCCTTAAATCATGCATTGTCAGATCCCACTAATTAAGGATGTCTAATTGACTTCCACGATTTGTGGATCTTAGATCTCCACTAAATGTGGATGTCTATTTTGGAGGGAGACTTTACATTTAAGTTCACCTTTAGTTTGCTTTCAGTCAACTGAAGTAGTTTCCAGTTGACTCTTTGTTGACTTTCAGTTAACTGAAGTAGCTTTCCAGTTAACTGCTTGTTCCCCCTATTTAGGAATAAATCTTGCTAATTGATTGGCAAGAACTCATTGTTAACTCAAGGAGATTTTGGGGTTGCCCACTCCTTTGAGTTCTATAAATAAGAGCCTTGGGCTCATTATTTGTTTAACCTTTACTTGCTATGCAAAATTGCTGCGCCATTGTTGCCAACACTTTGAAAGCGAATATTTGTTCACTCTTGGATGAGAGTTCGTTGGATGATTGTAATTGTGCATGATTTCGTGCCTTTGCTTTCCCAACTTTTGTAGTTCGTTGATAAAGCATTGAAGAAGAATATCAGAAGGCGCTTGCATTTTGATCATCTTATTTGAGTTATGTCTACGTCCTGTGTTTAATAGCTTGTTGTCTCATTTCCCTCCTCGGATAGGAGTCCCTCCTCCTTGGATATTTGTTATTGACAGTTGTCGTTTGATGTTGTTTAATGTGTTGACTTCCAAGCTATACTTCGGATAGGAGTCCCTCCTCCTTAGCAAGCTCGTTGGCCAAGGCATCGTGATTTTGTTGTTTCTAGTAAACTATTTCTTAAGCTCATACCTCGGATAGGAGTCCCTCCTCCTTGGCAGATCTCGGATCTAGTTTACCGTGCAGAGTGTTTGCTTGTACCAACCTTATCCCGGTGTATACCCGAGAGTTCAGAGCCTCGGTCATATCCTCTGGAGACGGCGAATTCAAGTGATCCAACCATCCCATTCCCGCTCCTTTACCCTCATGCTCTGTTCATCTTGAAGGTATTGGATAGATAAAGCTAGTTAGTCGTAGTTAAGATCTGCAGAAACCAGAGAAAAGCTTAGCTACGGCGCATTGTGTTTGTGCACCCTTGTGTCCTGCCGCTGAAGCATAAAAAGATAGGAACTTAGTTAAACATTTCCCTTCCCTACGCATTGCTCCCAGCAGAGAGGGACTTCTCCTCTTTAAATAACGAAGAAGTGTTGCAAAACATTTGAAATAGCTGAACGTTTACAATCAGCACTCGAGAGGTGCTAATTTAAACGCTTCCAACATGTAAAGGAAAAATAAATATTAAAAAACCTACACTAACACCCCCCCCTTAAGCATAGCTTAGTGGGTGAAAGGATGAAACGATGCAAAGATGGGTCTCGGCTACAAGGCCATGTTACGCACCCATGTACAATGACGAAACCTCTCAAAAGATGAGAAAGAGTAACCCGTAGGACAAAACTCCCCCCAAGAGAGAAGAAGAAGAGAGACCATATAGTCCCCCAATGTAGAATCTCCTGCATTGTTGGTAAATGCTTGACACAAGAAGCTGAAGATGCTCCAAGATCGCTAAACATAATTCTTCCCCTTAGGAAGAAAGAAAACCAAGGATGTATGCAAGGTATCTTCCCATTCCTGAAAGGAATATGTAGGAAGAAAGATGAAAATATATGATGTCTCTAAACTCTGCTCAGGTGTCCCCATGTCGATGCCGAAAGCTGTCACCATCAAATAAGATGTTCTAGGCCACACTGTAGAAGATGACAATCCAAGACCTAGTGGAGATGGATGAAAAACAAAATCCGAAGACAAAGATATCTCCTCTGAAGACAAAGGTGCCTCCTCCAAATGTTGTTCAATAGTAGCCACAGTCATGTCAAACTGTGAGGAATGATCATGTGGGTAAAGAACAGGAGGGTCAAAAGGTTCCCCCTCAACATCTGAAGAAGACGAAGCAACTTCATCAAAGAGATGTATACACTCAATTGTGTCCTCCAAGTCTACAAGATAGGACTCACAAAACAAACCTGCAATTTCTATCAAGTACTCATCTCAAGTAGTTGTGTCTAGAAGAAAATGAATGTCCTACTACACTGAATCAATGGAAGCCATCGATGTAGCAATACTAGTATCATCAGAAACAACAGGTGATGTAGGAGATGGAGTATCAGCACATGTCTCTTGAACCTCAGTTGAAATAATACCAAGATTCACTTGACCATACTGAATCTCATCAAAAATGTCCACACTAAATGCTTGAGTGTGTACATCAGTTGAAGTAACATTAGAGGAAAAATGTGAGAAGGTGTACAGTCGAGATTGATGATCTGCCTCCCCAACTACAACAGTATCTCTGCTATGCAAATCTCGAATAATCACAAAATCTGGTGTGAACTCAACACTCTTTCCTTCCCCACCATGTGTGATATGATAGATAGAAAGGATATTTGTTGAAAATGAAGGAACACAAAGGACATCATTGAATGATCCTTCGTCTGTTTCAATAGATCCTTTCCCACAAACACATATACATGTGTTGTTAGCCATCAAGATGTTTGGTGACGAACAAGTTTCAAATGAAGAGAACATACTCTGTGATGAAGCCATGTGATACGAAGCTCCAGAATCAAGGATCCATCTCCCTGACTCAAAATCTGCAATTGCAACAAGTGCTTTCCCCTTTTGTTTCTGTGACTTTGGTTTAGATGAAGATGATGAATCTTTTGATATAGTTGAAGGTAGATTGATTTTATTCTTTGTTAAAAGATGCTTCAACTCATCAATTTGTTTCAAATAACATTGATGTTCATCATGCCCAAATTTCTTGCAATATGCACATGTGGGCTTCTTTTTAAATGATTCCCCTTTTGAGGAAGAGGATTCAAATTCTTTCTGTGGCTTGTTCTTTTTCTTCTTTTGTTTCTGATCAGGATGCCCTAATTCTTTCTATACCTTAGGCTCACTAGCCACCAATGTTTGTGACTTGTAAACCTTGATGAGACCCATTTGAATCAGCTTCACTTCCTCTTGGATTAGAAGATCTGAAAAATGCATCAAATGTTGGCTCAACATATGCGGTTCCCATAGAGATCCTATTGGTGTGAAAGCCAGAAACAAACACTGAATACTCAGGACCAAGCTTGGATAACACATTGAGAATCAACTATAAATCCTCCTTAGTAATCTTGCAATCCTTTAGCTGTGTTCTTAGTTGCTTAATCTTGGAGATATAGTCTTGGATGTGGTCGAAACTTTTGGGATCAAGATTCATCAAATCATTATCAATCTCATAACTTCTAATCTTATCAGTTTTACCATATAAATTTTCAAGAGTCTCCCAAGCCTCCTTAGGTGTCTTGCATGATTCAAGATAAAATTGTAAATCAAAAGAGACTAGTGAACAAATGTAACCAAGAGCTCTTTCACAATTGATCTCCCATTTCACCTTAGCATCAGCATCAGTAGGTTCAAGAATAGATTTTTTGACATACCCTGTGCAACCTTTTTCCTTTAGATAATTCCACACTGATTTTTCCATGATTCATAGTTATATGGAGTTAGGAGTTCAATTTGAGATTTCACCATTGTACTAACACACAACAAAAGAAATGAAAGCAATCAAAACACGACAAGATCACCCCCCCAAATTCACTCAATCAATGATCCCCCAAAAAAATATGATGGTGGCACTTTATAATTAGTGCGTTTACAATTTTGGAGTTGATACTAGAGTTTTACAATGTCCACTATTGGACCCAAATATTGAAAGTACAAAATAATCTCAAAATCAGAACCTCAAAATACCACCAATGTGTAGTGCTCAAAAAAATATCAACTTTCAAAAAAAGAATCACCTCGATCTGAGGTCATATGTGAAAGTTGCAGTCGTTTGAAGTTCTAAAAACGAGAACCATCCTTCAGATCTGCTGAGAAAACTGATTTTCTGGAAAATTTGGATCACTTGAACAAAAATGGATTACACCATTGCGAAGCCTACGAAATTCCACCCCAAATCAAAAAAAAATGCTCTAAAAAAGGAGCTCGTATGACTAAGATATTAGTCTTCAAAGTTTGACTACAAAACTCAAAATGCAAATGGTGAGGGGTACTAAAATTTCAAAAAGGTGCTAACACAAGATGACGTCATCAGAACATGGGATTAAATTTGACAGTCCCATGCCCATCACCACTAGAATATTCCTCCTATAGCCGAATATGCTGATTTCTACATCTTAAATTTGACGCCCGTCTAGACGTCTCAAATCGACTCGCTACACAGAACCTTCAGAGGAATATTCTTTGCAGGATTCCTATTTGACGCAATATTCTCACCTGCTGGAATCTTTAGATAATCGCTATCGGATGCTTTTTGTTTGAAAAATTAAAAAAAAAACACAAAATATTAAAAATGGGGCCGAACCCCTGCCACACCGGTGTACCTTTGGGTACGAGCCTGCTTGTTTTTTTTTCAAAAAAAAACATTTTCAAAAATTTTTTTGTTTTTGAAAAAATTTTGCTTTTTTTTTTAAATTTAAAAAAAACTAAATTGCATGAAAAAACACTTTTATATATTTTTGATTTAAAATGTAGGAAAATCAAAAAAATCATTTTTTTTTAAATTTTTGAAAAAAAAATTCATCTTGATATGTGTGCAAAGGTCTTTGGGCAAAAAAATTTCGCATCAAATTCAACTTTGTCCAAATTGGACAAATTATATATTAAAATGGGGGTTTTTGGGCCTTATAGACTCGATGGCACAGTCCATTTTGGCTCAAAATGCTCCCAGCAAAAACTCAATGCTGAATTCTCCCAAATTCGAGAAGGAGCTTGCAGATCTGAACACTCTAATACCATATAAGAGTTGCTGATGAGCTTGAGCATCTAGGATCACCTGCAAAACTGAGATTAACCTTCCACACGAGAGCTGCAAAAAGATGAAATGTTGGAATATGGTGCAATAATTGAATAATAATATTATCACACTCTAGATGATACAATATGCATCAACACTCCCTTGAACTAACTAAGTTGATATTAACTCATCTGAACTAGCTAGGAGGGAGAGGTGAGTGCCGATTATATAGCATAATGTGGGCATATAATTTCAAGAGGGGTAATAACTCCCAAATAACCAAATTAGGTGGGAGTTATGCCTATTTGGAAAATGCCAAATAGGTAGCATAACCTACTCAAAAAGAGACAAGAGAGTGGTTTTGTGAGGTGGCATAAAAGGCCAAAAGAGGGTGTGAGACTCAACCGCCCAAGTGTGGGTGAGAGCGACACATGTAATCGATGGATTATGCCACGTGTCCTCACATAAACCATGTCTCATATAACATAAGTATGCTTAATAATGTGTAGGAAAAATAAATATTAGAAAATCTACACTAGCATTCAGTGTTGAGCATGATGAGACAATTTGTCACCAAATCACGAGCAGGGGTGCATTTCACTAACTTTTGTTGTATGTGAATATAAAAAGCTTCAATCGATTTCATGGTGATTCTTGACACCCCAAATAAATTTGGCAACAAACAGCCCAAGGTCGCAGCTAGTTTGGCAAGAATGCCCTCAATGGAATTTAGTTTGTAGGCAACACAAGGCCACAACTTGCTTGACAAAATGCTTCAAAAAAACTTGGTACCTTATAATCAATTTGAAAACCATAATCCCAAACAAAACCGAGAGTGCAAAAATGTAGAAGAGAAAATCTAAACTAAGAATGTAAGTGAAAACTAATAGTCTACATCCACCTCGGATTAGAGCATAAATGAAAGGTAAATAAAACAATTCAAACTTAGAAAATCAATATTCCTTCAATGAATTTTTGATGGCTCTATTGTAATGTGTTGATGTTGTAGTGGTATGTTGAGTTGCTCTTTGAGTTCCCGATGTAACAACATATCCCTGAACTTGGAAATGCTTGGGGATGTCATGAATTTATAGATTTGAGCGGGGAAGAATGGAGGGCTAAGGTTTGTTTGAAATGGAGAGCTAGGATTTCATGAGAGGATTTTTTAATTTAAAGTTGAGAGGTAAGTGGCAATAATTGTTGGTGGTTGGTGAATGGAGGGTCAAGATTGAATTGAACAAGTGAATGGCTAGGATTGGAAGTTGATTTGAGTTTGGATTGAAGGTAGTTGAGGATTGGATGGCTAGGATTTAGTTGATTATTAATGGTTAGGATTGGAAATTAATTTCATTTTAGATTTGATGAAGTGGACTTTAATACTATTTTTTTTAATTGGGGGTAAATGCTTTCGATTAGAGTCATGAATCATTGAGGCCACATATGGGGGACCTCATCCCCAACATGAACACTAAGCAATAGCACCTCGGTAGGGGTTTGAACCTTGGTGGCAAGAATCACAACACCACAATTTAACCATCATACTATGCAATTATTGGCACATGGAATTAAAAACTGTTATTTAAGAATTGGTAGTTGGAAACAAATGGCTAGGATTAAGTTGGTTAAATGGATGGCAAGATGCAATGTTAATTTGCATTTGGATTGAGAGAATTTTAAATTAGAAGAAATGACGATGTTGATTTTTGGATTTGATGGAGGAGAATAAATTTATTTATTTTTTGATAAAGAGGATGAAAGATGTTAGCTTAGTTAATTAAACAAAGTGGTTTCTTTAATTAACATACATTACAATAGACTAATTAAATAAAAATTTATTTCATTGGCTGATGGGGAAGGGATAATCTAATTAATTTAATAATTAAATAATTAATTT
This sequence comes from Sequoia sempervirens, assembly GCA_007258455.2. NCBI lineage: Eukaryota > Viridiplantae > Streptophyta > Pinopsida > Cupressales > Cupressaceae > Sequoia > Sequoia sempervirens. Next base: position 29,525 of record VDFB02326518.1, read on the forward strand.
GAACTGGGGGAATTGTAGATTGGTAAAAATACAAGGGTGAATTTTAGGTATCTACACATATAAAAGATAAATCCCATAAGCAATGCTTTCCAGACTCATTTGGAGAAACACAGATTTGATGAAACTTAATCTGGAGGTTAAATAGTTTCCTTTCAATCATTGACAGAAGAGAAGCTTTTGGATACCCTATCAAATTGATCTTATTGATCTAATGTTTAGATGTAACACTCACAGCTAACTTTGAGAATAAATTTTCTGAAATATATGGTTTTTTAGAGCATAATCCATCAAATATTGATTAGTGTAATTTCACAGGTATCCAGTTAGCTTCATTGTTATTTAAATCTTTACATGTCGTTGCTTCAACATTGTAATATCATATAAGGTGTTATGTACTTGTATATACACTGGCATTTACCAAATCTCACTTCATTGTTCTCTTTCAGTTTGATAAGCTTCCTCAGTTTTCATTAAGAACATTTCAAAATCTATATATATGGGATGGTTTAGAAGTCATAAATGATCTTACACACACTTCAAGTAAGGCATAGCTTAATTATCTAAATGATCTTATACACACTTAATGTAAGGCATAGCTTAATTATCCAGCCACTAAGAAAATCTGTCTGTGTTGAAAATTCCAAAGTGGAGAATCTAATTTAAGATATGAACTTAAAAAGTACTTAAGTAGCCATTCAACAAGTGATAAAATTCAGAGCCAAAATATGGGAACCAAAAAGCACCACATGATGTTCAAATTAATTAACCTCCAGTAATGCGTTGGATAATATAGTTGCATTCAGATAGAGAGAACAAGGTTTGGAAAAGGCACATAACACAAACTGTATTCCGTATACATCTAACTTAATAGAGAAAGATGACACTAAATTCCTATTTACAATTAAAGCAGTACAGTATTTTTGTTTTGTTGGGAATAATTCTATAATATAACATTTTTTTGTTTGCATGGAATGAATTTTCTTGGTCACTAGAATCCCTGTAGCTCCCATCCAATAAGACTGCAAGATGCAAACCAACCATAAAACAGGAAATAGAGAAGTGCATTTTTGTAGGACATACCTTCCCTCTCAACCACTCCAATGTCAAACGGTGGACTTGAAGAGATTGTTATCAAGCCTCGAGGTCCATCCAATTGAGATGGATTCTACAAAGACCATACATCCAGTGTCACAGAAAGGAAATTATATATAAAATTAGAACTTGCATGCATTGACAAGGTAGGTTATCTTTAGCTTGCACTAGTTGTTTTAAACATGTTTTCAACAATGTATAATTTTCATAACTTGAACAAAATAATTTCATTTAAACAGAGGAAATAAAATTTAGTCTTATCCCTGATCAGTACAGATCAGAAATAACCAGCAGCCCATGTGCACCATTTAGAGAGAAGAATCTTAAAAAAATTGATTTTAATATGAACATTCATTACTCATGAAAACTCCCAACAGAAACTTGCTCACATGCATTATCATATGTAATTATACGAATCTGGATATTGGCATTCACACTAAGCCCTTATCACCAAGGTACAAAATCAGACATGTTTCCTCTCTATGTGTGGGTTGAAGGAAACAGCCCTATGATAACCCATTCTTAATGTAAGATATTTTTATTCATGTAATATATTCCTCATATACTCTGAAAATGTAAGTCGATGTGTCTATGTACACATCAGTGTGAGTGACTTTCCACATTTCCACAAAGATACATGAAAATGTTTAAAATAAGAAACCAACGAGTAAACATTCCAAGCATGGAAAACTTCCCACAAACTGTAAGTTAATTGTAACCGATAATATCCCAGTCTGATCACCTAGCATAGGTTTTCTTGATTTCCGTCTATGTATCCTCACATATTATAGTATATT
>VDFB02326519.1:0-13001 GCA_007258455.2 Sequoia sempervirens
ATATGTATTCACCTTACATGTTATTTGTACTTAAACAAAAAAAATAAAATTGGTACGTTTAAGTAGTGAATTGCAACTTCCTCTAGGGTTGCGTGGCAGGGCATTACACATGGTATCAGAGCCTAGGTTTAAACACTAGGAACTCTGGGATTATGTTGGACCCATTATGTTGTAAGTTGTGTAGGTTTATATGTTGGGCACTATGAGCCCATTGTATTGACCTAGTTGTGTTCCTCTTTCGTGTTATTTTCCTTTTTGGGTTGATTTCTCTTGTTTGCTGGAAGTTGTCGTTAGGTGGTATAGGTCCAATGGTGCAGGGAACTAGTGGAAAGAATAGGATCCTCGGTGTAGTGCGCAATGCACCGATATCCTTTCTATTGGAAGAATGCATTATGGACGATTGTGTAGTGTGTGATTGTGAGGTGTTGTGTGTGGTGGACGACAATCAGTTTTGTTGTAGTTTCCACCCTTGCACATCTTTTGTTGAATGCTTTTTGAGGGTTGGGTTCGCAAGCCTACCAAGAGGTGTGTTTTGTTTGGCTTTCTTCTTGTTGCTTGGCTCTTTCGTTGTGTAAAGGGGTGAGACCCTTGAGTGGTCCTTGAGTGTGGTTGTAGTGTGTTTCTTGGGGGTGTTCCAAGTGCTTGTGGGGGCGAGATAGTCATAGACCTCTTTCCTTGAGTGCCTTAGTATGGCGTTTGTATCTTATGAGAAAATGTTTATGCATTCATGAAGGTTTGTTTCCTAGATCAAACCTTGGGTAAAGGACCTAAGTCCCCAAGTTGCACTCATATTTTTGAAAAAGGTATAATGTGAATAGAAAACCATTTTATAGTATGTAAAAGTTTAGAGAAATAAAGGATTAGTGAAACAGTTGCATGTTAAAGATAAATGCATTATAGGTGCATATGTTGTTGGTGAGGCCTATAATCCCCAAAATTATTGTTAAATTTTAAGAAATCATGTTGATGGTTAGATTATTATACCTAGATTTAAAATGCAAAATGTCGAACAAATGTTGAAGTGATAATGTTGCATACCTTGTCTGGAGTAAGCTTGTAATGATATTGATTTATGTGTAATCTTATGGAGTTTGTAATAGGGGAGCTTGCAGGCTTCCAGGAGTAAGCCTGACCCTAGGGGGGGAGGATGTAACACCCCTCCTTTTTGTGCTCTGTTAATTAGGCAATGTTTTCCTATGTTATGCTTCGATCATGTTAACATGTGAATTAATGATGCTTTATGCTTTGATTATGTTAATAATGTTAGCTTTGTCAGTTAGTGATATTGTATTGGTGAAGGGGACAGGGTTGTATCACTCGCTTGCGAGTGCCCTAAGATTCTGAGATCTCCTCTTCACGGTGTGTTTGATCATATTATGTATATATGCACGTTCGACATGCTCTTCGTTGCAGGTTGGCAAGTACATGACATCGACTCCACCTAGTTTCCAGGTCTGAGCGTGTCCATTGACCAACAGAAATTAATTGGGAGATAGTAGCTAGGGTTTCCGAACCAGGTCGTCACCCTAGTCATAGCATGTTGTTGGTTTGTCGTCGGGGTCAGTTGTTTTAACTTGGTCAGTTCCCTTCGAGTGTTTATTTAATTTCAAGTTTAAGTTTATGAAATGACTTGCGTAGTTTGATTAATGATTAAATGTGTTTAGTTGCAAGCTATAAGTGATTAAATAGCCTTTGGAAATTATAAATGATGAATGTTTTGTCTTATTAGATGTTGGAAAATTAGTGATTAATTAATTAATTTAATTGAATTAATAAAATAATCTAATTTTGAATTAGATTTATTTTATTGATAATTTAAATTAATTGTGTGAATTAGCTAAATTATCCCTTTTGAATTAAAAGTGTAAAAGATTTAATTCTTTTGTTGAATGTAAAGTGCTAAATATTTTGAATTCAAATTGGAATTAGAAAATTGTTTAAAGTTATAAAAAATTCAAATGTTTTCTTATGCAAAGACTTTGGGGTAGAAAATATATTTTCTGAAATAGTTGACTATTTTGGGGAAAGATATTTGTGAAGAGTTGAATAGGAATTTGAAATGGAATTTAGTTTGAATTTGAAAATGAGTTTGCATTTTGGATTGGAATTTAATTAGAATTAGAATTTGAATTAGAAGTTGAATTTGAATTTGAATTTGGAAAGTTTGGAAAAATGATATATTTTTAGTTAGGGTTTTTCTTTCAATCCTCCATGGATTCTTGGTTTGAAAATTTGGGTGGAGAGGCTTGGAGAAGGCTAAGATGGTGGAGTTGAAGGAGTGCTTGGAAATCTCCATGGTGGAAGCTTGCAAACTTTGGAGAAAACATAAGGTTCTACCTTTTTCTCCCTTCCTCTTCTTGCTTATTTGAATGATTAAAACATAGTTGTAGATTCAATAAAAATTCATGGAAAAGCTTTTCGATTTGCAAAATTGTAAATGGATTTGGAAATAGAAAGAAAATCCAAAAAAACTCAATGTTGGAACTTGATTTGGAAAACCCATTTCCTTGTTTTGAAATAAGTCTTTTTTTCTTGATTTGGGTTTGAATTATTTTTGCAATATGTGCTTGAAATCAGCATTTGTGTATATATAATTGTGAAGACAACCATATATATCAATATATGGTGATACCCACAAAAATATATAAAAAAAAATTTGTTTTTTTAGTAAATTTTTAAATGTGGGTATAACCCTGGTAATTTCATTTTAAAAAAAAATGCAGGTATGAAATTTTTTATTTTATTTATTCTTTTTGGTGGTTGGGGAGGTCAACCCCCACCACCGCCGTCGCCGCCGCGACCACCGCCCGGCAGGGAGGCGTCGGCTGTGTGTGAACACACAACCGTCGCCGCCCGTGGGGGGGCCGTGCTGTGTGTAAACACACAGCCACCGCCGCTCGCAGGGAGGCGGCGCTGTGTGCTCTGCACACGGCCACCGTCGCTCGGCGGGAGGCAAGGGCTGTGTGCCCTGGGCTCCGGCCCTCTTTCCAATGAATGGTTATATTCGAAATTACTTTTTATTTTATTTATTATTTCAAATTAAATTTTTTTAATGAAAATTATTTTATATTATATTTTATATAATATTTATAATATTTAATATTATATATTATATAAAATATAATATATTTAATATATATTAAATTAAATGAAATCTGGCATAAGTTAAAATATATTTTATTCTATTTGTTAAATCATAAGGTTTTTAGAAATGATTAATTGGAAATATGTAAGTTTTTGGTATATTTTTAATTAATGGAATTTTTTTCTTTTTTATAATTGTTAAAATAATAGTTGGCTAGATTGAGTATCTTTGTATATGAAGGTATATTCATGCTTTTATATTTAATTGTATGGATTTCACAATGGTATTTTATTTTAATTGACCCGTTAAGGGGTGTCATAATTCAAAGGTTTTAAGATGATTATCGTTGTGCTTTTAGAGGCAAGAGTGGAGTTTGGAAAATCTAATGTCTTATTTGAAATATCGATTTTAGTTGATTGAATGTCCTATGTTGCAAAATGGATTAAGTGATTTAATTTAAATGTTATTTATTAAAATACCTTGAGTTTGATTATGTTAGTGAAACTTAGAGAGAACGGTTGATTTAAATTTTAACCAGGAAGCTGCATCATTAAAGTATTTGATTATGAATATGGTTATGAAATTTAGAGTAAATGATCCGTTCTTTATATATTCCAATGTCGTGAATAGAAATGGGATCAATTGACTAGATAAATGCAAGTCATGAGATCTGTGTTTGAATGGATTTAGGAAATCCGAACATTAGCCTTCCTTTTTGTCTGAAATAATTTCAGTGTTTAATTGTTCGCCTTCGATGTTGTGGAAGGAGGGTGATTGTTTTGTGAATCTTCCTAATATGGGTTCATTTATTTGTTATGGGTGGTTTACGTGAGTTTTTATGATGGTTGACTGTAAGTCATTTCTTGTTGATCATGTAAGTCTTCCAGCAGTGGTTTTCTTGAGTTGATGCTATGTCTCTTATGTTTTGCTTTGGCTATCTTGGATTATGTGTGAGTTAAGCTTAAGTGGTTACCTGGTTCTTTGAACGGGTTGTGTGACCTTGTGATTCATGGTTGAGTCGAGTTATCAGTTGTTATGTGGGTTTCATTATGTTAGTCGACCTTGTGTTAGCCTTGGGTAGTGCACGCTTTGGTTTCAGTTTTGGACATCCGTAGTGATGTGTTACCTGTTGAGGTGTTTGGTTATTTGTGATAAGAGTTAGTGCATGGTCTACCCTTGGCATGTGGTTGAGTTTTGTGTTGTCGATAGGGGAGTGGCTTTCAAACGAGCGCCGGGCCCAAAGTGGTTCCAGGATAACTCGTGTGAGAGTCAGTTAATTAAGTGAAAATTAAATTAACTTACTAGGGAGAGAGTAGCTTTGAACATTAATAAGATAATTTAGCCTCGCTCATTGGCTCAAGGGCTTGTACGAGACTTGAGATGAGTCGGGAAGGCCTGGAATGGCAAGATCGTTATCTCATCTTTACGAGAGATAATCGATTCCGTTCTGGTATGCATGTGGGGCCGGGAGTCAGTTGAGGTTTCCAGGATATCCCTAGAGGGGGGCCGGGACCTAGGAAGACTAGCCAGGAGATCCCATGCAACCTTTGCAATGACACTCCTCCTCTGACAACAGTCGGTATGATGTTGTACCGTTGGTTTATTTTGTACAGTGATTGTACTCGATTTTGTACTCTGGAAGCATTATAGCTATGATGTTAAGTGTTGTGGTTTATGATCTAGTCTCAGTTAGTTTATGTGTTAGCATGTGTCTAGTGGTAGATGGTCTTGTCTAGGAAATCCTTGTTACTATCTCCTAGCACGGAGGGAGTGGGGCCTTTGGGTTCCACGTGGTTGGGTGGCGTGCATTCCTTTCCGTTGGATCTTCTTCATGTTCGTGTGTTCATGTTTTCCAGTTGGCGGGCTCGTTGGATGTTGTTGCTTTTCTAGCTTCATTCTTTTCAGATGATCTTTATTTTATTACCCCTCAGTTGTTATCGAGGTGGAAATTGTATTATGTAATCATTTGGTTGGAATTGCCTCATTCAGGGAATGAGTGTTGTAATCTTATTGTTAAATGTTAATTGGAATCTTGAGGTATTTATTATCCTTGTTGTAATTTATCTTGCATGGAATGTATGTTGTCTCATTTCCTTAAGTGCATAATGTTTCAGTTTATGTTAAGGTTATTTGTTGTTTGGCTTTTTAAGTAATCTTTGTCTCGTGGCCTTAGAGGATGTTGGCAATATGTATTCATTTTACATGTTATTGTACTTTAACAAAAAAAAAAAATTGGTACGTTTAAGTAGCGAATTGCAACTTCCTCTAGGGTTGCATGGCGGGGGCATTACATGTTGGAATACTAAAAGTACATTCTTTATGTTCTTTTATAAAAAAAATTGTTGCATTTTTACTTGTTCCTTTGGGGTTTGCGCGACAGGGTGTTGCATTTTCAAAAAATGTGATACCATTTGAAAGCTATAGATGTTTTTCAATCAACCTATCAATTAGGACTTAGTCATAATTCAAAAGAAAAAGAATAATAATTATTTATTAAATTCAAAGTAAAGCATAATTTATATTGGTGGAAAACTGAGAATCTCCTTTAAAACCCTTTTGTTTCATCAATTTTGTGTAAAAAAAGTCATCAGCCACATACCCTACATACCCATCATATCGTCTCTTTTGGCCCATCATGATCCTGCACATACCCTGCAATTTAGATACATCATTGTGTTTTTAGCAAATGCATCAAAATGTAATCAAAAGCACTATAGGATTATCAAAAGAATCACTATGACAACAAATACATCATTGTAACTTCAAAAGTGTAATTTTGAGACTAAACCTAAAAAGTTTCTCTAGGGTTTAGATGAACCGACTAATTTAAGGACAGATTTTGACCTTTTTTTTACTAGCAAGAGACTAAAATAATAGATAACAACATTAAGACTAAATCCAAGGTGTAGTATGAGTTTAATAATTTGTGATTATTTCTAAAAAACACATGTTGTTTGTATTTATAGGTCTTTACATTAAAGCACACCAAGAAGTACAACCTAATTAATAGTAAAATTGTATTGAATCATTGTAGGCCCACCAAGAATAATACCTTCAAATGAATGAGTAACTAGGGTATTCCAAGGTCATCTACCACCTTAATACCCCTTACTTTGGAAGGACAAGTCCTAATAAGAAATAAATGTCACCTCAATAAGAGAAGAGTGTGTGGTGAGTAACTTCAAGAATGATATTGTACCCTACACCACACTAATCCAAAATTCAAAGTTATTAAAGGCTTCTAAAAACAAGGTTCATAGTAGTTCCATGAACAATGAGCTCATCAACAGATGCCCTAGTCAAGGGGGTGTCCCTTATTTTCATCACCTATTCACGTCTCATTGGAAAAAGGATCATGAAGCTTGAATTTTACGATGTTGGCCACACCTTGGGTACACCTTTTGTTCTCTCCCATTTATATACCCCACCAGTAAACATGGTTGAATTCATCCTTGAGGTGATGAAATCCCCAAGTAGGCTTCCTACTAAATTAAACAAAATATACTAAGGTTTTTTATTCTCAAGATCACATGAAACACAAGAGAAGAGCATATTTGTTAGTACTCCTTAGGTGTGCATAACATGTACAAGCTAATAGTGTTTTTGATCTCCAATATTGAATGAGGTGCATGGAGAGAGCATACACACTAGAAGCCTACCAAACATGATAAAGAATTTTTTTAATTTAAACCCAAATTTAAATGTGATTTAATCTAGAAATAAAAGCTTTTAAAATGTTGTGGCTTTGCATCAAATATATTAAAAGATTTTTATTTATCTACTAGAATGTTCACCAAGAGCTGCAAAAGATATGATAGTTCAAAAATAGAGCAAACATTAGGATTGATTGAAAAATTTAAGTATCAAAATCAAATGTATCATTGGAAAATTCAAAAGCAGCACTATAAAATTCAAATATGTCGATATACCTTTCAGATGTGTCACTTTACCTCGATAGCATCAATGTGCAGATCAAAGGCGTTGTTGTAATTTGCAGAAGCATAGTTGTATGTCAAATGTGTCATTGTAATTTGAAAAAGCATCACTATAAACCTACAAACCAACAAAATAGGGAGATCAAACACATCCATATACTTTTTAGAAGCATTAATGTGCATCGCAGAAGTGTTGTACTATAAAATGCATTGATCTACGTCAAATACGTCATTGTAACCTGTAACTCCAAAAAAATCAATTTGACATCAAATCAAGGATGTGGGTCCTACTGGGCAAGCCATACTATGAACGAGGATAAATGGAAGGAAAGATCAATAGGGAAAACAACAAGAAAGGTTAGATCCAATCATAAAACCAAGATCCAATTAATCAAATTAAACCCAATACTAATGAAGTCATTAGCCAAAATCATCAAATGAAAGCAAACACAAAAGGAAACATAAATGAAATCTATTCTACTTTTTACCTCACCTAAAATACTGCTAACTTTTACTTCATTATTGACAAAGTGAGAACTATGCCTTTAATATATGTGGATTTCTCATGTAGCATAACTCAATTGTGCAAAATTTTGAAGATTGGTGGCTATGGAGGCTAGATCACTATGAAGCTCAAAATTACAAGAGAGGTCCTTTGAATGAAGTATAGGTCATGTTTTATAGATTTCCAGATATTGATTGATGATTGATAGTGGAGGTTCAAATCAATGGTGGAGAGTGATTGAAGGGTGGGGAGTCCAGTCATGAAGAGGAAAGGTTTAGTTTATTGAAGCTCTTCCCTAAAAGTTAGAAAGATATTTTATGATATTTTTGGAGGGATATAATTGTTGAAGAAAATTAGCTAATTAATTAAGAAATTTAATTATGTGAGATAAGAAGAAAGAATGATTTTTAATTCAATAATCAAAATTTATTTAATTAGGTGGATATGAGGGGAAAATTGGAATTTAATTAAATAATATCTTGAATTATTTAATTAAAGTGGGGGAGAAAAATGGTTTACTTAATTAAATAATCAAAATTTATTTAGCTAAAGGTAGATAAAGGGAAAAATGACGAATTAATCAAATAATCAAAATAATTTAATTAATAGAGGAAAATAGTAATCAAATAATTGGAAATTATTTAATTAAAAGGTGATAAAAGGGGATGATGAGTGATAATGATGAAAATGATGATTTAGAAGAATTTTTGATGCGTTAGACATTTTTAGGTGCCTACAGTTTCAAAACTAGGAGTGGAGATAAACTTACAAACTAGATGTTTTTCAATGGGAACTTGGATCTAGATTTTCTTGAGTGTAAAAAATATATATTTATAAACGTGTGAGAGAAAGGGCATTGTGTTTTATTGAAATTTTGAAGTCTAGAGAGGGATGTCATATGCTCTAGATGTGCTACATGGATATGGTTCATGAATGCCATGTGGTGCATAATTATGGACTCAAGCCAAATTGTGAATTTGAAATTAGTACTCGATATGATTTAAATGCTTGTAATTGAGAATATATATATGAAAATATTGTTAAAATAAAATGAATAATGTTTAGTAGATCTACATATTTAGAATATGCTAAAATATTAATGTGAGAGGTTGAGAGAAAAATAAAAATAAAAATCATAATTCCATTTTAATCCATTCATGCAAAGGATTGATCCCTCAAGAAAATATAAAGACATTAAAATGGAATGAAAGAAAATATGACCATGATAAAATAAAGTAGAAACTTGAAAATAAAAAATAAAAAACATGAATAAAATAGGAAATTACATGAGGCTAAGATAAACTATTTGAATATTTACAAGAATAGTGAAATAAAAATTGGAATAAAATAGAAGGATATTCTCAAAGGGATTATAAATGTTGCAAGCATAGAGGTAGAGGAAAGGGTGGCCCCAATTTTCAAAGGAAAATTTGGCAAGTTGCATGAGTGAAAATATTTTTCTAGATTATACTTACCTTACTATGTCTTTCAAAAAACCTCTCTTAAAGATTACCTATGTTGTAGAAGAGAGATTATGGAAGGGTTGTCTTCTACTTAATATAATACAAATATATTATTTTTAACTTTATTTTTAAAATTCCAAAAAAATTACATATCTTCCTAGAAGCTTTAGTGTCACTAACAATTTTATATGGTTGTGAGATTTAAAGACCTAGGCTTCATAGTTCTGATTGAGATTAGGTTGATAAATTTCTAATTTTCATACTATCAAAACATTTATAAGCAAAGCAGTTAGTTCCACGTGCAATTATTTTTTGTTGAATTTGGCAATCATCCTCTTCATACTTTAGCTACTCTTCTTGTAGTGAGGTTCCTTCATAGAGTAAGATGCATCACAAATACAATAATTAGGCATATATATATTCAATCAAGGCTCTTTAATATTCTATGAGGTTATGTGAACAGGGATTAAGAAAACTTGATATGTAAGTGAGCATGAGATCATTATGGGTCAAACAACAACCCTAAGTGACACTAAAATACTAAATATGGACTTAAACAACTTCAAATAAAAATTGGCTAAGTTATTTACACTAGAAAAAAAGTACTAATAAAATTGTGGAAAATTAAATGTAATTTATGGATTACTTTTTTTAAAGCATAATTTGATGATAATTAAATATTTGAATAAAACAGAAAATAGACACGATTTTAGTCTTAAGTCTAAACAAAAGGAAATAGTTTTTCTTTAAACTATTAATATACACTAAAAAAATATGAGTAGATGTGTCAAATATTTTTATGATTTTGTTTTGTAAATAAATAAATTTTTATAATTTTTTCTCTACAAGATTTTCAAATATTAACAAACATATTTTTAACCAACTTAATTTGGTAAAAAAATCTGAAATTAAATTTTTTAGTCATATGGTCAATTAAGCCTAGAAGTGTGACACATCTTTTAGATTTGAAAATGGATGAGTAGTTTGCAAGTTATGAATATTTTTCAATATGTATTTCTATCAAGAATTCAAATGGTGTGTATAAAAATAATAATAACAATAAAAATTATACCATTTTCATTAATTAAAATCTAATTAAAAAAATTGCAACATCAAAGTGACATCACAAAGTCTATAAAGACCTTCTAACTTATTATTTACATAGAAACATAGATTTGAGACTCCCAAATCTAATTTTAATGTAATCAAAACATAATCAAAACAAAGTAAAAATTAAAAAATGACTATCCATTACTAACATATATTGAAATATTGAAATAATAAATATCCATTATAAATTTTATAAATATATATTTGATATTTTTTATAACATACTTGTATATATTAAAAATATATTTTTAAATTCTTATAATATAGATTAGAAACATATTTTGTGGTAGGATTGTAATGTTAATATTTCTCCAATGTATAGTGTGATAATCATCTAGCATTGGTGTCTCCTCACAATAATGTTTATATGTGTGATTTGCATATAGCCAACATTTATTTATCTTAGCTTTAGGGAAAATACGACATATCCTTTTAACCTTTTAAAATAAATTAAATCATCCTCGACACACATATTTATAAATCTAACAAACAATAGTATACAAACCATAAAAAAAAAGTTATACAACAAAAGAATGCATTCCAAGTGTTGGGGCATTACTATTTGTGTTAACTAAAATATAAAAAAATGCTTTTACCATCAAAGTCTATTAATAAGAACATTAAAATCAAATGTTTTATAGTTCTATGTAAACATATACAAGTAGTTATACATCTTAAAATTTTAATTTAAAAGTAATATTTCAAGCATAAAAATATATTCTTGTAGTTTATCAATACATTATTTGTGAATATTAAAATAAAATTAGTGAAACAACTTAAGATATATTTAATCTTGTGCAAGAATTCAAATCTTTTAATATTTTCTTCATAAGCTTGAAAGTAAGAAAACATATTTGTCTAGGTATAATGGAATTACAAGGCAATACCATTATCATGAGAAGTATTTGACAATAATAATTTACACTTTTCTACAATTATTACCTACTTATCAATCCACTCAATAAATTAATCACCATCTCATCTAAAACTTCAATGAATCTTCTCCTCCATTGCCTTTTTACAGCCAAGATTCCAAATACTCCCCAAAATCCAATAGCAACACTTTCCATCCACTCTACATAACAGTGCCATGGAATTTCTCCTCCCAAGTCATCATCTTCTTTTTTTGGAAGAGAAGTTGGTATGCTATAATTTGATCTCTCTCCAAATTTACATGATTTGTTATTAACTGGGAATCCAAAAAGATTGGGGTTCTTAGAGAAATAAGTAGAATTGAATGTATTAAATTGGATTCCTATTGGTATTTTTCCACAAAGCATGTTGCTAGATACAATGAAAAAGCTTAGAGAGAAAACTTGTAGCATCTCATTTGGAATCCTGCCATGCAATTTATTGTTTGAAAGATCAAGTGACTCTAACTCTGTAAGCATTCCAAATTTTCTTGGAATCTCTCCTATAAGACTATTATATGATAAGTTCAATGTGTGAAGACCTTTAAGGTTTCCAATTACTGGAGGAATGTTACTTGATATATTATTTGTAGATAGATCAATGCAAGTTATAAGTAACATCACTGAACTTACATACACCATTTCTAATCCTTTTTTGAACACTTGGATCTCTTCTTTGTAATAATAGGAGCTACCACCATTGTCATGTGAGCTTTGCGATGTAGAATTTCTCATACCTATCAATGCTACCAATTGTGGTGGTATGACACCAATCAAACTATTGTGAGAAATATCTAAAACATGAAGACTTGACAAATTGCTTAATTGATGTGGAATGTGTCCTTCAAATTTATTTGACCTCAAAACAAGTATTATCAACTTGGAGAAATGGCCCAACCAAAGTGGTATGTTTCTAGAAAAAATATTATTAGCCAAGTTTAAAATCTACAAGCTAGAACAGTTCTTAAGACTTGATGGCAAGTTTCCCTTCAACTTATTGTCATTGAGATGAAGTGAACTAAGTTCGCTTAGCATTCCTATATGAAATGGTATCTCTCCTATTAAACCATTATATGCTAGGTTTAATCTAGCTAGAGTAGAGCAATTAGTTATGATTGATGGTATTTTACCAGATAATTTGTTCTTTGAGAGATCCAAAACCTCCAATTGTTGCAGAAGACCAATCGAAGTGGGCATATCACCACTTAGATAATTTGCTAAAAATGATAAAAAACTAATTGTTGGTAGAAGATTTCTGATATACACTACAATATACCCTATGAATTCATTTTGAGATTAGTCCAACAATTGCAAACTGGATGTTGACATTGAAAAATTTGGAAGAGGACCTTGTAATGCATTACCATGTAAGTCCAATTGGGAAAAATACCTTAAAAAGTCGGAGGGAACATGACCTTGCAAGATATTGTGTGACAAGTTAAGATAATATAGATTAGGAAGCATCCCTAACCAATCTAGAGTATTTCTAGACATGCTATTGTTGGAGAGATCCAAAGTGGTTAATCTATATTGTGTGGAAATGAATGGTGGAAGGATACCACCAATACTACATGAAGCTAAGTATAACTCATCAAAGTAAATTGTGGGTATCCAATTTGGTTCAATGATGATAGTCAATTCATTGTTGGAAAAATCAAGTGTAGAAATTGTAGTCAAATTTTGAAAAAGACTAAGCAAAATGTTGCTTTGAAGATTGTTTGAAGATAGGTAAATATTCCTAACACTAGGAAGACTTCCAATTGAAATGGGAATGCTACCATTTAATTGATTGTCTCTAAGATCAAGAGTTACTAAAGATGGCAGTTCCCCTAACTGGAAAGGGATGTTTCCACTCAACATATTGTGAGATAGATCAAGAGTTACTAAAGATGATAGTACCCCTAGTTGAAAAGGGATATTTCCACTCAACAAATTGTAAGATAGATAAAGATGTTCTAAAAATGATAGTTCCCCTAGCTGGAAAGGGATATT
>VDFB02326520.1:0-21600 GCA_007258455.2 Sequoia sempervirens
ATGTTTGTTGGGTGATAAAATTAAAAATGCAGCTCCAGTATTAATAAAAGAACATAAAGAGTTTTTCATGGGCAAGAAGACATTTTACATAGCAGAGTAAAATGGTGAAATTTCATCACACGGGCATATTTTTTGTTGAAGAACAACACACAACAAAGGCAGATTTGGAGGCAAAGTCTATTGCAGAGAGAGGAGAGATGCTTTGCATTTTGTTGATCAACAGTGAAGAGGTTTCCAGATGGCATCTCTGGATCAGCTTTAGGGCTTTTTTCTGGAGCCTTCTCTTCTTCTTTATTCTCTTCTCTTCTCATTTGTGAAGGATTTTGAGGTTTTGTATGGGGCTAGGTAGATAGAGAAATGTTTAATTCTGAGTTATAGTTTAACTCTGTAAGCTTCAATTTCTGATTTCATGAGCAAATACAACCAGTTTATGCAAATAAATCATGAAAGTGTTTGTACATTCATGAATATCTTCAAATTGTCTCCATACTTGTATAGTTAAAGGATTATGAGGTTTTTTATGGGGCTAGGTAGATAGAGAAATGTTTAATTTTGAGTTATAGTCTGAGTCTGTAAGCTTCAATTTCTGATTTCATGAGCAAATACAACCAGTTTATGCAAATAAATCATGAAAGTGTTTGCACATTCATGAATATCTTCAAATTGTCTCCATACTTGTACAGTTAAATCATATGAATTCAATAATACCAAGTATGTTTGAGTTTGTCATCTCAAATTTCTTGAGATTGTGTTATTTCTTTATGGATCTATTTCAAAGAAATGGTTAAATACTTTGAGTAGATAATAGTGATTTCAAGTGTGTAAGTTGAATTTGGTAAGCAAAATTTGATTGATAACAGTGGGATTGTTGGTGTAAGACAGTAATAGTTGATGCAAGGCATTAACAATTTTAAATCCACTAGTTGAATGCCATTTGTTGATGAATTCTCTTTATGTGTTTGACTCCATGGCCCAAACTTGGCACTGATCTATTATTCATTTTTATGCATCTCAAAAACAATTCTTAAATTCTAAATCATTTTAAATCATATTTTTGGTTGTGGTTTGGTGTTGTCCTGCTTCCCAATTGCTGAGTGAGTGTTGAGTTACTGAGAATTTAGCCAGATTTGAAGTTGTTGGTACTTTCTTGGTGTATTTGCATTGGGAATCATCTACTATAATAAGCAATGTAAGTGTGTATGGTTGAATTAAGTTTTAGGCATTGTGTAGGTTGGCCCACCTTGGTCCTACAGAGCCAGAAGTATAGAAGATCTCAGTCTTTGATTGAATCTTGTCAGTTGGCCAAATTCCCTATTGAATTTGATCATTAGAAAATAGCTAGTCTATAGGATTCAATTGGTCTGGAATTTGATCATTAGAAAATAGCTAGTCTATAGGATTCAATTGGTCTGGTTTGATTTGGAGCACCAACATAATGGCGAATCTGTTGGGGAATGCACTTAGAAGTCTAGTTGCAAATTGTCTTATCAAAGATTCATTCCACTGTTGAACTATTATTTGTAATTAGAGGTTGAAAAATTAATGTGACATCTGATTTTCCGATCCGAGTCACCTACAAAATGGTGACTCTGCTGGGGAGAATTTGAGAAAATTCTCATTGAAGAATCTAGAAACAAAGTCATATCATTTGCATTGAGTCATATTATTGTTTTCCATTTTGAATTTAGTTCAAATATTGAAGGATTCAAGCCTGGAGAAAATATTTGTTGTAGTGAACCTAAAGATTTCATAATTTGTGGTGCTCTATTGGTGAAAGGAACTCAAAAATATACTTATATGTGAAAGAACTTCCTATTGTTTGAAGTCTAGTCTTCTAAAAAGAGAGGTGGTGACTCTATTACAAGAACCTGATAAGAGGTGAAATTTTTTCCAGATCTACAACATTTCCAGAATAATTTGCAACAGTTGCAATGTTTCTAGGTATTCTTCACCTTTGGTTTTCAAGAAACTCTTGTGTGAACACCATATTTGAACATTTTAGGAGAAAATTTTGGTTCCTTCTTAAGTGATTAGCACTACCAAAGGGAAAGGATAGTAAATTTAAGTTTGCACACTTCCATTTGTTGGATCTGTTGAATGTAATTGTAGTTCCATTGAAATATTTTTGTCTAGTGCTCAAATATTTGATTATATGGATGGTTAGAATGCATTTGTGCATCTTAGGGGTTTCCATCCATTTGTATTGTCATATGATTCAAGCCCAAGTCACTAGCATGTCAACAATTGTCATTGTAATATTCCATTTGGTGATTCTTGTAATTATGCACAATTAGTGAGCCTTAATTTGCATATACCCATGGACCATCAAGGTAAAGTAGCCATACCGGTGAACACCTTGATTCAACTTGTCAAGAAGTGTCAAAAGGATAATAATCTTTAAGCATCTAACACCCCAAAGTGTGAGAACCCAAAAGTTAATAAGTCTAGGATCAGTCTGGAATGGAATGATATATTTGAAAGAAGGCTTAAAGAAATGGATGAAAGGCACGAGCTGTTTCAGCAAGTCTGGTTAAGAGACCATCAAACTGTGTCTACTTGTCAAGTTTTTGCACCTTATGTCAATTCCTTTGACCCATTGTATACTCAATTATATTTGTCATGGGTTGATTATAAAACTCAAAGTATGATAGCTCAAGTCTATAAGGAGATGCCTAGATTTCATGGATATAATGTTTGTAAAGGAGATGCACATGTTGAAAGTTTTTCCAACTTCATGGAGAAACATTCATTTGTATGTTAGGATATGTGGATGAGATTCTTTGTCAGATCCCTTGAAGTTAGACCTTAGGATTGGTATTTTATTTTTCCTGAGAAGTCATTTCCTTGCTGGGATAAATTAGTGGTTGCTTATAGAGAAGAATTTGCAAGAGACCCCACTGACCTTGTCATAAGGTTAAAGGAGATTAGAAAGCAAGATGAAGATTCAAGTGTTGATTTCAGTCATAGGTTTTCTGCTGCCATGTCACTAATCCTAGAGAATTTTAGACCTAGTACTCCAGATTGTATCCATATGTATTTTGAAGCTTATGAAGAAGGATCTAGTGCATTGTTAATTTTTTTGAAATAATGAGTATGCAGATGGCTTACACAGTTTTAGATAATTTGGAGAAATAAAGGAATGAATATGTGCGAAGATTGTTGTCTTCAATCATGGACAAACATGTTGATGAAATCAACAGCTATGTGAATACAAATGATCAGAGCTCTTCAGACAAGTGCATAGTTAAGAAGGCAGAAGATAAGAGGAATGCATCATCAAGTGATGAGAAAGTTGTCTATGAACAAATTACAAAAGAAGTATACCCAACTGCAAATCAACAATTGATTCTTCTGAGCCAAGAACATGATGAAGAATATCAATTGGACTTAATCTTTGAAGAAGAGACATGCAATCAACAATGTCATGATACAGTTGACCATGTCAATCCTACATGTGATGAATGTAGTTTTGATACAAGTCTTCATGATAAGACAAAAGGATTTGTTGACTTAGAAAGCTCATGAGAATGTTGGTTTATTAGTTGTGAGTGATGAAGAATGCAATGAATTTCAGTTTGAAAGGTCAATCACAAGCAGCTACAATGAATGAACCACTGATGGTTTTCACTTTGACAATGCTTGTGCCTACCCTCAAGATGTTACAAACGACAAGCTCAGTGAAGACACCCTATTCAATGTTGAGATACAAAATGATGTGGATTGTTGTTATGACAGCCTAGAAGCAAGTAAGAATGAACAAGTAGACAACCTATTCTCTATGACGGGTGGTGACCATGTCTTTGACAAGGTTGTTGGCAATTCAATCTCTTATGATTGGGAAGATCCAATTTATGATCATCTCATTGAGTTTTCAAACTTTGAAAATGATGACATCATGGGGTATCCTAATTTGCAATTTGATAATACATTCAATTCAAGTGAGGGTCAAGAAGAGGAAGTGGTTGAGAGAATAGATCAGAGCAATGAACAAATTTCAGACCTATTGACCATAGAATATCAGAAATGTACACATGAAGATAACTCTCAGTTGTTGAGTGTTGTTCATATTAACTTTGACAGTGATGATGACCTTCAAGATGCAAGGTATGATGCAAGTGAATTTGATTCTCTTTCCAATGATGAACCAATTGATCATGATGATGATAATGTGGATGAAGACAAGCAACCATTTGATGGTAATAATTTGGTGTATGATCAATATGACAGTGTGCATGCTGATGCAAACTCATAAATCTGTTTTGATGAGTTTGAAGTAGCAGATAATGATGAGGATCATATATTCAATGAGCCAAGTCTTGAGAATCCAAATGCAGATTTAGACAAGTATTTGTTTGTTGACTTGAAGGAGCCTAGGCATGAGTCTTTTCATGTGGATGAGGATGTTGATTTCAATGAGAAATTAAATTAAGCTTCTAAACTAGAGTTGCTTGTTGTTGAGCAAGCTTGTGATATTGAAGATGTTGATATGTCGTGTTCAAAAGATGAAAATATAACTATAGATGATGACAAGTCAGAATTCTCTGATGATTCTTTGTACCAGCATGATGGGCAAGTGTTCACAAAGTGTGGCAATGTATAAAGCATTGAAGGATGTTGTTTTTAGCTTGAGAATGCTTTCTTTGATGAATATGATCAGTTGTTGCCACATGACAATCAAAATTTTGAAAGTATGCTTGACTTTCATATGCATAGTGATTATGAGCATGTTGATTATGTTGTATATGATGGCCTATTGGGAGGTACCAACATTAAACAGGTTGATAGCTATGATCAGACGATGCTTTCATATGGTCTTGATCACCATTTGCAAATGTTGCCGCTTGATACGAAATCAGAGAATGAAGAGAGTGGAAATGATGAAACCTATTTGATTTGGCTGCCATATAATGAAGCCAAATAGAGAGCAAGTTTCCACTTGCACAAAGGCAGTCTAGTACTTGTGTTTGCAAGGGTGCAGTCACCTATATTATCGTGGTTTGACAGAGGAAAACATGAGTTGAGGGAGATCAACTCTTTTTACAAAATTGTGTTTGAAAGAGGTAAATGTTGATCTTCCTTTTTCATTTGGTGGCCTGGTGTCACCAATCACCAGATGAATTTGAAAAATAAGAATGAATAAAGGAACAATTTCAGAGCACCTGATGGACTTAGTTTTTGGTCAACTCCCCAGAGATCTAGAATATTGTTATGCCCATAGGGGGCATACATACCCAATTGGAGCTACTGTTGGCACTATTAAATTTCCTAACTTTGAAGTGCCCATTTCAAAAAAATTCCTATGCACTTTTAGAAGTGCACCTAATGAATTTTCTTGAATGACCTACTTTAGAGGGTCATATCTCAGAGCCTGTTAATTTTCGTGCAAAACCCGTTTGCAAGCTCACTTGTGTGTCCTATGTGAGTGTACATGTCAATTTTTAGCTTCCCATGATGAGTTTTTTCAAGGTTTTGAAAAGCGAAGCTGGAGGGTTTTGACACTTTTTTGATGTTTGCAAACCTTCATTTATGCAAAGTAGCCTCCCGTTTGAGCTTGCATTTTGCAACTAGTTCATCTTCAAGAGAAAAAAAAAATTGTTCTACATTCTCCATACCAAGTTGAGCTCACATGTTAGTTTTCAGAGCTTTATGATTTGATTTACTTTTTTTAGCAGATCAAAACCAAATGAAATTTCTCCTGTTTTGTATCTGCATTGTTGACAATGTTTCTGAGAGGTCTACTTTGACCGTCAATATCTTTTGATGGCAGATGATTCAAGAAAATCCATTTTGCACACGTGTTATCTATACCAAAATGATCCACTATGTCCAGTGGTAGCTTGCTAGGAGTTGATTTGGTATTTTTCCAATGAGGTGATCTCTTGAGTTTTAATTGGTTCAAAACAGTTAGATTGTTGCAGAAAGTTTGAGTGAGCAACTTTGAGGTTGAATAAATTTCACCTCAAGATCTCTTTCTCTGAGCTGTCTATTGCATTAAAATCTTAGGTCAGATTTTTGCATGCCTACAAGTTTTCATTGCTCTAGGAGGTCTTTTGACCAATTTCCCAAGTCAATTCCAGAGGCAACTTGGCCAGTTTTTCCCATTTTTTAAATGTGCCAAAAAATAGATTCTAATTGTAACCTAGTTCATTTTTCAACTTCAGGAGCATTCAAAAGTTGTGTCTGATCATTTCAGGGTAAATTTTTTTTTATCATTTCAAGGTAAAAGTTGTTTAAAAACAAAAAAAATTAGTCGAACCCACATCGAACTTGACATGTTTCACATAATCACAAAGTTGTGAACATTGCATTGCAGTCTACTGAAGGATACTCTGATTATGAAAGGCATGAAGTTCGAAGCCATGTCCCAATAGTGTATTTTCATATGTCATCATTAGAAGTCCTCCCACAGCTAGTTGAAGGTGGTGTTTTATTTGGGTTCCCATGGGTAAAGTCATTACACCATTCAAATCTTGCAGTTACATGGTATAAAAAAGGGAAAATATTTTTAGTGAAACTTGCTTCTAGTTAAATTTTGATGACTATGTGGAAGCATGGACATATGGCAAGACTTTTAATCAATGCCTGAGAGTGATGTCATCTTATGAATGAATATTCCTTTGTGTTTGGACGAATGAAGTTCTTCCATTGATTTGAAAGGAGGTGTTGTACTTTACTCATCCCAGTTAAAGTCACAATACCATTTAATCTTTGCTAATTTTTTAGACAGTTGCATAACACTAAGAAAGAAAATCATTCTACAAGCCAATATTGTTCAAACTTCTTGATATGTAGTTGCATATTTCAATATTATTGATGAGAACAATTGTGCAAATGATTGATCCTCCAAAAGCCCAAAGAGCATATTGTTGATTATTGTAACAAAATGATTGTAAATGGAGGTCAAAAACTAAAGAGGAGGTGGCTCTGGTTGTATGAGAGGCACGCCATGATGGTATCTTGGGCACAAGAAGGAATAGTTGAAAAAAATTTAAATCTTTCAAGCAAATATAGAAAATGATGACATCCACTGTGCCAAAGGAGACTGAGACAATGTATCAAGCTGAGAGGGATCATGCATCATGAGTCCTATATATCAAACATTAAATAAAGGGGTGTCAATGTTTCATTGAAAATACTTTAGAAACTTTCTAGCAAAGTAATGCCATAGCTTGAAGTAGGGAGATGTAAGAAATGGCGCAGTAGTAAGACAGAGTTCCCACATAGCGAAGCTAAATGAAGAGAGGGAACCAAAGGGCACACCTAGATGCACACTAAATAGGTACATTGAAAAGGGCTTAAAAATTTTAAGCAGATGCAATTTGCATATTGATACCACCATGGCCTAAGGTGAGAGGCACACGAACTAGTTTGTACAATGTCTCCTTAAGTGTGGTATGAAGGAATGCCTAGAGATGGCTCTCGCCCAACTTGGTGCATATAATAAATTTGTTGAAATTCTTTTGAAACCTTCTAGAAAATGTATGTTGGTAGGTATCCAACAAGGTATACTCATCCATCAAACCATATCAGAGGGTGCCACCATGAATAGAGGGAGCTACAGAGTAAGCCGAGCATGAGAACAAACTCCAAAGAAGGAGATTAGGGTAATTGGAAGAGGAAACAAAAATCAATGGTAAAAAAAAAAAGGTAGATCAAATCTACACCCTACCTCGTTGATTTGCTAAAATAAGGTGTTTGCCCTTTAACCCCAGTGGGATTAATGAGATGAGGACACATGGCAATGGTGGGCCCAGGAGAAAGCATTGCACGGGTTAGGAATTTTAAAGGGGTCGACAATTCAACTTTTAAAAGATCTCATTTAAATGGCCAAACATTTAATATTAAATGTTTCCAAAGAATAAATTGATGAGGGAGTGGGCCCATTATTCATTTAGGCGCACAGGTAGAGAATGTTAAAGAGGGCCGATAGAAGTATTAAATGGGACTCATTTGATTTTAAAAGGGAAAATAATTAAAAATAAAAACATTGCAAAGGAATTTTATTGGCCAGACATAGTATGGAAACTAAAAGGGAAATTGTAATGTGTTGGCGTAAAGATATAAAGTGAATTGCAAATTTAAAATGTCCATAAAATATTTTGTGCTGGAAAATAAGATGAGGCAAATATTTTAAATGGCACAAGGGGAAAAGTGAATTCATTATTCACTTTATAAACAAATATAATGTGTTGGGCAATAAAATAAAGTTTGAGCCCAAATGTTAAAGTTATAAAACTTTAATGTTTGTTGGGTGATAAAATTAAAAATGCAGCTCCAGTATTAATAAAAGAACAGAAAGAGTTTTTCACGGGCAAGAAGACATTTTGCACATCAGAGTAAAATGGTGAAATTTCATCACATGGGCATATTTTTTATTGAAGAACAACACACAACAAAGGAAAATTTAGAGGAAAATTCTGTTGCAGAGAGAGGAGAGATGCTTTGCATTCTGTTGATCAATGGTGAAGAGGTTTCCAGATGGCATCTTCGGATCAGCTTTAGGACTTTTTCTGAAGCCTTCTCTTCTTCTTCTTTTATTCTCTTCTCTTCTCATTTGTAAAGGATTTTGAGGTTTTGTATGGGGCTGGGTAGATAGAGAAATGTTTAATTCTGAGTCTGTAAGCTTCAATTTCTGATTTCATGAGCAAATACAACTAGTTTATGCAAATAAATCATGAAAGTGTTTGCACATTCATGAATATCTTCAAATTGTCTCCATACTTGTATAGTTAAATCATATGAATTCAATAATACCAAGTATGTTTGAGTTTTTCATCTCAAATTTCTTGAGATTGTGTTATTTCTTTATGGGTATATTTCAAAGAAATGGTTAAATACTTTGAGCAGATAACATGATTTCAAGTGTGCAGGTTGGATTTGGTAAGTAGAATTTGATTGATAATAGGAGTAGGATTGTTGGTGTAAGACACTAATAGTTGATGCAAGACATTAACACTTTTAAATCAACTGGTTGAATGTCATTTGCTGATGAAATTCTCTTTATGTGTTTGACTCCATGGCCTAGAATTGGCACTGATCCATTATTCGGTTTTATGCATCTCAAAAACAATTCTTAAATTATAAATCATTTTAAATCTTGTTGTTGGTTGTGTTTTTGTTTTGTCATGCTTCCCAATTGTTGATTTTGTGTTGAGTCACTGATAATTTAGCTAGATTTGAAGTTGTCAGTACTTTCTTTGTGTATTTGCATTGGGAATCATTTGCTATAAAAAGAAATGTTAGTGTGTATGGTTGAATTAAGTTTTAGGCATTGTGTAGGTTGGCCCACCTTGGTCCCATAGATCCAGAAGTGTAGAAGATCTCATTCTTTGTCTTAATCTTGTCAGTTGGCCAAATCCCCCATTAAATTTGATCATTAGAAAATGGCTAGTCTATAGGATTCAATTGGTTTGGTTTGATTTGGAGCACCAACATGGAGAAGGGTCCTTTGTGAACCTGATTCATAGGCAGTGGTTTCTATGTTGACTGAGAGGTGGTTGGATGGGGATAATTGGCAGGTGGCCCTGGTTATTCATCAAATTCTTAGTTTGAGCAGGTCTTTTGACTTAGCTTCTTTTGTCCATATTCCCCAAGAGTGGAATGGGGTGGTGGATTGCTTAGCTAAATGGGCGTCTGATCAATTGGAAGGTTGGAATATTGTTGACAGGAGCTCTTTACCTTTGTATATTTCTTGTATGTTAGATCAATTAATTGATAAGGATAAGGTTGGTTAGTGGTTGGCTTTGTTTTGGGCAGGTTTCCCTTCTGCTTTGTTTTTCCTCTTTGTGATTAATAAATTTTTACCCCTTCTTTAAAAAAGAAAAGTTACATCTATTAATAAAAAGACAATTAATGCAATGTTTCAGTCATGCAATTCCACTCCTTTAGGAGTAATTAGTAGTTGGTATTTAGTTTGGGTGACAAGAATAGTCAAGGATCTCCAAATAAGTCTTGTTGGAACCACCACATAATTTTTCCCTTGATTTCTACTAGATCATTTTTGAGAAATTTGATGCCATATGATTCATTAGCCAAAATTATAAAGGGTGCATAGAGATTAGGAGGTTCTTCTACAAATTAAAAAAATATTCTTGAAATACTATAAACTCCACATGGGAATCTTTGTAGCCCTATTTTGAACAAAAAATTGTGTCTTCTTCAAAATCAAAGGTTAGTCTAGCCTATAATTTGCACTCTTAATCTAAAATTTTCTTAAGACATTAAACTTGTAATTTGATTTAATTAAACATGAATTCATAAAAAAAAATCACAAAACTTTGGAGAAGGTGGGATTAAGGAAAAAAAAAGAAAAGAAAAGAGGTACTTTGTCTGAAATTGGA
Organism: Sequoia sempervirens; assembly: GCA_007258455.2. NCBI lineage: Eukaryota > Viridiplantae > Streptophyta > Pinopsida > Cupressales > Cupressaceae > Sequoia > Sequoia sempervirens. The sequence continues at coordinate 10,341 of VDFB02326520.1, forward strand.
GTAGTCTCTCTTGGCTCTCATTAATGAGGATCATTTAGAATAAATAGATGGCTAGGATTTTATTCTAAGATTTCAAGGTTAAGTAATTAATTATAATCATCTTTTAAAAATGTGTAAGGATTAATTAGTTAATTAATGTTTTTAAATCAAATAATTAGTTTAAGGTGGAAAATAAATAATTTAATAAATAGTTTGTATTTATTTAGTTCTTGGAGTGCAGGGATATGAAGGTAAATTTAATTAAATAAATGCTAGATCTATTTAATTAAGGGTGAAATTTAGAGAGAAGGGAGATAAATGAAAAATTAATTAAATAAATATTTAAAATTTACTTAATTAATGGTTGAACAATGTTAAGATAGGATAAACTTGAGTGTAGTCATGAGTGGATGATTTTAGGTGTCTATAAAAATAAATTCTAAATCTAAAGTATTCATATACAAGTTCAAAATAATATTCACATCTAGATTTGTTTTTACACCCAATTTTTTTATTTTTTTAAATTTCCTCTAAGATCAAAATGGATTTAAATTCATTTTATACTAGGGTTTATTTATTATAAATACAAGGTAAATTAGAGGTTGACATGGGGTAAGCAACAAAAACTATAGTTCTTTTGGTACCATGCCATGTAGTTTATCTAGGGTTTCTAGTTGGATATTTTACATGAGTCAAATATAAAGGCCTCAAATATAGACCCAAAGGGTTTCATACATCAAGATTTAATGTAGTTTCACAACCAAACCCTCTTCAAAAATTAAAATGGTCAAATTAAAATGTTTTTAGATCCAAGGATGATTGAAGGATCTAAGATTTGGGTAAGTGCAGAAATATGTGACAAAAAAATAGGTCAATTTTGTTTTTTACCCAAAATGAGCATTTTGCAAGCACCAAATTTGGCATTCATCAAATGGCTCAAATGACCAAGCCAAAGGGTTGGTATTTCCCAACACAACCCATTTGGTGAGTGCAAAATGAAAGTGCATCCTTTGGTGAGTGCCAAATTTGGGGCTTGCCAAATGTGAATGATGACTTATTAAAATGCATTTTGTTGAACTCTTTCTTTTTTTCTTTTTCTTTTTATTTGTATTTATTTGTTAGTAAAACTATATACATGAAATAAACATTTAAGTATAAGTCAACATTTACATATGTACATTTACTTTCTTATACTTTAAGTTATACTTCATGTATATAGTTTTAGGATATTTGAGAGTGGTTTTGGATCTCTTGGAGTTAAATTTTTTTGGAAGATATTATAATTTTTTTGACTTAGTCAAATTTTAGTAATCAACATGTCAAATTTTAGTAATTAAGAGGTCAAATTTTAGTAATAAAAAATTGGTATCATCTTTCTCTCTCTATCTCACTCATTATTTATCTCTTATGCTTTAGACCTCTCTCTCTCACTATCTCCATCCTTTTATCCAACTCTCTCTCCCTTGAGTTGAAGAACTACCTCTCTCTCTCTCTCTTCATCTCTCTCTCTCTCTCTCTCTCTATATATATATATATATATCTCTTTGTTTGTATCTATCTCTATCTTTTTCTCTGCCTCTCTTTGTATTTGTCTCTCTATCTCTCACTATATGTTTGTTTGTTGTTTTTGTATCTCTCTCTCTCTCCATCCCTCCTTCCCTCTCTAATTTTCTCTATATCCCCTATCTATCTCTCTTTATCTCACCTCTCTCTCCCTACCTATCTATCCCTCCCTCCTCTCTCTTTCTCTATCTTACCTCTATCTTGTTGCAAGGTGTGTGCCCTTGGTATCTTGTGTTGTGCAACACAATGCTTGGGTTTGTGACATGGCCTAACCACCTCTTCTGGATTCACTAACTCTGGTGGTTGTATCAGGAATTAATAGGTTGATATTTTGGTGCAATGGAAACTATATTTGCAACAATTGGTATCATAGCTTGGATCATGGTTTCAAACCACTTTCTTGCACTAGGGTGGATTGTTGCAAGGTGTGCACCATTGGTCTCCTTTTCTATGTATTGTAGGACTTGGGTTCGTAACATCACTTAACTACCTCTTGTGGATTCATTAACTCTAGTGGTTGTATCAAGAATTAACATGTTGATATTTTTGTGCAATGACAACCATCTTTGTAACATATCTCACCTCTCTCCTTCCCTCCTCACCTCTCCATCCATCTCTCCTTCCCTCTCTACTTCTCTCTATCTCCCCTCCCTCTCTCTACCTACCTCTCTCTCTATTACTCTCTCTCCATGAATACATCTCCCTCCACCTTCCTCCTTTCCTCTCTACTTCTCTCTATCACATCTCTCTATCACCTATCTATCTATCTATCTATCTATCTATCTATCTATCTATCTATCTATCTATCTATATATATATCTCTCAGTATCTCTCTATCTTTGTGTCTCTATCTCTATCTCTATCTCTCTATGTCTCTCTTTGTCTCTCTCTATCTCTATCTGTTTGTCTGTCTCTCTATCTATCTATATATGTGTCTGTCTGTATGTCTATTTTTCTATTTGTTTGTTTGTCTATCTCTCTCTCATTCCCTCTCTACTTCTCTCTATCTCACCATTCTCTCTCTCTCTCTCTCTCTCTCTATGTCTCTCTCCCTCCTTTCTTTGCTCTCTAATTTTCTCTATCTTCCCCCCTCTCAAGGGAGATAAAGTTAGATAAAGAGATGGAGATAATAAGAGAGAGAGGTCTAGAGCATAAGAGATGAATAATGAGTGAGATAGAGAGAGAGAAAGGTGATACAACTTGCTAAATACTAAAATTTGACCTACCGATTACTAAAATTTGACTTACTGATTACTAAAATTTGACTAAGTCTGAAAAATTATAAGATCTTCCAAAAATAAGAATTTGTATTATAACTCCAAGAGATCCAAAACCACTCTCAAACATCTTGAAACAATATACATATTAAATATAACTTAAATTATAAGAAAGTAATTTTTCATATGTAAATGTCAAAGAAATAGAAAGACAAAGAAAAAAGAAAGAGTTCAACAAAATGCATTTTATAAACTCTTCTTTCACATTTGGTGAGTAGCAAATTTGATGCTCGTCAAATGAGTTGCATTGTGAAATAGCAACCCTTTGGGTTGGATTTTCCTTGGGAATCCAACCCAAAGGGTTGGACGAACATTTCATTCCAAAGACATGATGTTTTGAAAGGGTGACAAATTTTCACATAGTTTTAGTCATGCTCTCAATCAAGTTTGCACATGTTTCAATGAAAATTTATAAAAATACCATGATGATGTTAAGCTCTCTCTTCGCTATCTAACCATATAATTTTTTTAATATTTTTATTATGTTAATGTTTTCATCTTTAACTTATTTTATTTTTTTAGATAGGTGAATGCTTTTGGCAGGAGCTATGAGCTAGTGAGGCCACATTCAGGGGACCTCATCCCCGACATTCTCTCCATGTCTCCTTCTATCTCCGTTCTTCTTGCCTCCTACTTTCATCCCACCTCCTTATCTCCTCTTTTCCTTTCGTCTCCTCCTTCACATATGCACACCCCCTCCTCTCCCACCTCCTCCTTTCTTCCTCCTTTACTTCCTTCTTCCTTCTTCCTACTTCCCACACAACTTCATGGGATTCAAACACCTATGGTAATGCCTCAACTGCTTTGCAACTTACCATTGCACTCTGGGGTCATCCCCCATCTTTAACTTCTTTTGTTAGTGTCTCTATTTTTTGTCAAAACCCAACATGTGTCCACTTCAAAAATTAGTAAAATATTATATATTAATTAAAAATTTAGCTAAAAAAACTAGTATAAACTACATGGTGTTAGCTAATTTCTCACCGAAGCAAAATTTGAAATTATAAAAAAAATTAACATTTTAGGGGGAGCACAACAAACACTATGCTAATTTTTGTTAAAAACAAGACCACTTTGTGTGCTCCCCATTTTTCAAACCCTTAATCTTCACTATTTTCAAAAAACATTAGTTTAGAAAGTAGATTTAGAGCACTCCAACTCATGTTCTTTTTGTATCTTCAAATTTTGACCATAACTATCTTCATTTTCTTGTCAAACATCATACTTTGCAAATTTTAGAAAAAGTGGCATCTAAGGGCCATTTTTGTGTCACAACTTTGTTCACTTACCCATTTTAATTTATATAGTTTTACAAGAATTTTTATATTTGATTGCATATTATTGATAATTTCAAAACATGAGTAGGTTGAAAATGATAGTCATGTAATACCTTTACACTTGGTACACATGGACTCAATATTTTTATATTTTGGGACTTAAGTCAAATAAGATTCAAATAAGTGAAATATTATATATCTAGGTTGATAGAGATTTTCACATCTGTCTATATTCATCAAATATAAAATGGAGAATAAATAATGTATACCTTGGAATTTATCCTACTCAATGTGCAAACTAACTAAGAAATGTGAATGACAAAATACCAAGGACACCTCAAGATTAGCCAAAAGAGTGATAAACAATAAGGAAAATGGACAAAATAAGACACAAACGATTTCACCTTCCTTGCTGTTGATTTCTCCTTGATTGGCCCTTGATTGGAATGATTTGTGTGCTCCTTAGATGATAGATTGAGTGACTAAAATGCAAGATTAGATGTGCAAAATGACTAAATGAGATGGCTAAATGATGGCAAAGGATTGAGGATGCAAATTGGCAGCATGTAATTATGAAAATTATAAGTGTTGAAAATGAAAATTGGCAGTATAAGGTTGCCCAGATGAAAAGTGTTGAAAATGCCCTTGAGGAGGGGGTATTTATAGGAGATTTTGAATTCTCTAGAGAATTCAACGGTCAAGATTGATCCAACAAAGCCAAGATGAAGGGCTATGGTGGGTTGAAAACCCACAAGCCCTCACATCTTGACATGTGGATGGTGAAGTGGCCAAGAGAAGATGAGGTGTAAGTGAGGTGTCAAGAAGGTACATAAGGTGGAGGAAGGACATGCACCTTGGGGAGTGAGGAGATTTCCTCAAAAAGGGATTCCTTGTCCCCAAGTGGGAGTGAAAGAGACATTTGAGGAATTTTGGAATTCCTCAAAAATTACATGAGAAAATGAAAGGTGGTTGGGGAAATAAGTGTGAATTAAAAATTCACATTCCTAGGAAAGTCTAAAAGATAAAAGGTGGGCTCCAAAAAGGTGGGACTTGGTCACATGTGGAGATTGTGACAAGTCCAAGGTTCTAGAAGCCTTGGAAGATGGAATGTGAATTAAAAATTCACATATAAAAGAGGGGAATCTAGGAAGAATAAAAATGAATTAAAAATTCCTTGGAGAATGATTAGGCTTAATTAATCAGTAATTAGAGGATAATTAGGGGCTAATTAGGATTAAAAGCCAACTTGCAAAAGTTGGAGGATGTGACCCATCCTAACCAAGGATTAGGCATGTGCACATCCTTAATGAAGAGATTAGGAAATGGATTAGGATTAGATGAAAATGACATGTGAGGAATTAAATAAATGTAATATTTATTTAATTTATTTGGTGAAAAGAGGGATTAAGGAGGGTAAGGTATTTAATTATTAATTAAATACCTTAGGGATTTGGCAGAATTAAAGATATTAATTAAATAATAGTAATATTACTTAATTAACTCGGATAAGAGGATGTTTAGACGAAAAGTGATAAATTTGGATAAATTAATTGTCCAAATTTGGATGTCTACAAATACCTTGTATGCTCTAATGAGAAATTATAAAAGAAATAGAAATGGTATTGGATGTTTTGAAAATTGGATGACGTGAGAGAATAAAACATAATAGAATGTGAAAGAAAGGAAGATTCAAAATTGTAACTATTAGTTAATGAAATTTTAAAATATCGAATGAAAATACTATAAGATTAAGAAAAGAAAAATAGGGAAAAATTGAGATGAAGAAACATAACATACTCCAAGGATAATGTGTTTTAATTAATAAAAGTTCAAATTCAAATTATTTTAGAGGATACATTAAACTTGTAGTCTAACACAAAACTACCTTCACTTGGATTTAAGATGAAATGCGAGTGTGAATAGAAGGGAGCCTAAGGAATATAATAATATTTGGATAAATTTTTTGTATTGCCACATATAAGGGAATTTTTCTCTTGAATATCACTCTCACCAATTTGATGTTTATTTTATGATCTAGTTTCTTTAAGAAACCAACTAACCTATAGAATCCAAATTAATTTGGGGTCAAAGCTAAATCACTCATTAAAGGGATATAAGATTAGGTCACAACACATTAGTGTGCCCCACTTCTTTTTGCAATTTAGAGCCACTTAAATGAAGTTTTTAATATTCATCACATTCGATAAATTATAATGAAAGTCATCAAAAATTTAAAGATGATGTAAACTAATTATTTGTGGTATTTTCTATGTAGATCCATTTCATATATTAGTTTAATTTTATGAAAAATAATTTATACCATGTTTGGTTATTTTTCAATAAATTTTTTAGTATATTTTTCATAGAGTAACATATTTTAAAGGAAATCCATTCACACACAATAATAGAATAAATGTACAAATAAAACTTTTGAGATAAATACAAATGAAACTATTTCCATAAAGAGAAAAAAAAACACATATATTTCCTATATTAACCCTATGAAGAAACAATTGTGAGATATAATATCTAAAACAATTGTAGAAGCATATTAATATATAAAATAATACTAATCAACAAAATAAGAATTAGAGAAGAATAAGAACCATAAAGAGAGGAGTGGCATAGATATACCTTGGGAAATCTCTTTTTGAAAAAACCCAATGCCCAATGCACTAAAATAAATGTATTTTTAACAATAATATAGTCACAATACAATATTAGGATTCATGTCTTTCATATATCTAAACAATATTATAAATTAGAGAAAAATTGGTAACATAGCCCTATAATGACCAATGTATAATGCATCCATCTCAAAACCTTATTATATATAAAAATAAGGAGACCTAAAACATTACCAAAAGGAAAGACCATGGGAACAAACAAGGTCCCAAAATTATATGGTGATAATTGTCACAAACCAACTCCTTGATGGGTCAATACACTTTCCCTTATGTTTCATAAACAAGTCATATCCTCCCATAAAACTTGGGTACATCATTTATTGTCATTTACCTCTTTTACCATGATGCTTTATGATGTCATAATTGAGTTATATGTGGTTCAAGATTCCTACTCCATAAAATGTAACCTCCCTTTTGCATACTTGTATGCACCTAATATAATCTCTCATGCATCTTCCAATGTCATATGCCCTTACATTTCTTATATGGGATAGATTTTAGCTTACATATTATATTTAATTATTAAATACACATGGCATAAGTACTAAGTCAAATTTGGATGCCATTTTCAATGAGGGAATAATAAAATAATACATAAAAAGATAATTATATGATACATAAGGTCCACAATGCCTAATCCAAATATTCCTTCACTTTTCATATATCTTGCAAGAACAAAAGGGATATTAATAATCTATAAAATTACCATTGTTCAAGATAAAATTTCCATAATCAAGTTTCACCACCTAAACTTCCACTATCAAATTAGGTTTCAATTAATCATCTTTAATATCCACCAAGTGATCTCTAATAAAACTACATATTGGTTATAAGTGGCATGTAGCAATACTTCCACATGGTTGCAAGTGATTCATACAAGCACTACTACTTGGCTACAAGTGACCTATAACAACATTATCACTTGGATATAAATACCCTATAATGATCCCTAATTTAGCCAAATATCTAAAAATAAGCGTATAACTTCAATCTCCAAATCAACACCAAATAGATTCTATATACTCACATCAGTATCTAGAATAATTACCAGTACCATTCACACATGCATCCAACTAACTATATTATAAAACAAAATAGAGTAAATGTATACCCTTTAGTAGAAATTTTTCTATCCACATATCAAACTCATATTTCTACACATAAACTATCCTACACAAGTTTGTTTTCCTAGTAGTAATCATACACATGTAAAAAATCGTAGGAAGACCTCTATGCCATAGTATAATTACACATATACTTCCCTAGAACTACCATCACCTGGGTAATATTTATTTAATTTTTGACCATAGAATTCAAAGTCTACTACAAAAATCACATAAAGGAAATGACTCATGTCCTATAAAATATGAAGTGTCTAAGAGCACACACTTATTTGTAAAAATATACCTAAACCACTAAAAATAGAGTGTACTTCCTCCAAAATCTAATAGTTAGGTCCTATCTCCCTTGACCTACAAGCCAAGATAAATTGTAACTCCCCTAGGTTATCCATTTCACATAGAATATATAGATTAAGGATCCCCAATTATTCATAATGCTACTAAAAAATAATGAAATACAATAATAGTAAAAAATCACCAATTAGCTCTACATAAATCTCAAATCCAATAGTATATGAAAAAAACCTTAAGGAAAAATAACAAACAAGAGAGATAGATTATACAAACCATACCATGTCCTTCTACCACCACCAACAAGTGCTCTATCTATGACAAGTTAAAACTCTTAAAATATCCATATAAAATGTTGAAAGAATGTCTATCAGTTCAACCCCAACATCAAACACAACAACAAGCTGAAAAATATGCAAGCCTTTAAATTAAAAAGCTATCAAACAAATAACCATTCCCAAAACTAAGGAATACTCCCAAACCCACTAACTTGTAACAAAATCTTAGGTGCAGAACAAACTCTCCTAACACCAAAACCTCAGGGAAGACTGCATATATGACTTTAAATTTTGCAATTATAGTTCAATAAGATACACTTGAAAAGAATTAACAAAAAAGAGAAATGAACACATACACAATTAGACACCAAAATTACGTGGGAAAACCCTTACAGGAGAAAAAAACCCACCACACCAAGAAAATCCTCTTTGTATTATAGTAAGGAAAATTACATACAGAGATCAGACTTAACTTTTTGATGTCAATTTACAGTAGCAACATTAACTGATCAATCTTGTACAAAATAGTAATCTTACAATGCTCTTAGAAGCATCCTATGAATCCACTCAGATCAATCCATGTTTTTGTCGAGCAACACTTTTGTTATCTCACACTTCTCTCATCATCAACCATTGTAGAGTGTAATCCATTCTACTCACGGCTTGTTCATTTTCCACAATAGAATAGTCACAACTGTTCAACTTCTAATGGTTCACATTATGCTTCTCTCATTGGCTCAAAACACACCACATAGGACAGATGTTCGGTCAACAAGTTTAACTGAGTCGCATGTCGGTGAGACACCAGACCGTGTCTCCCTAATGCAAAAATGCCCGAACACATAGCTATCAGCAAGACCAAAGGTATCGACAACACCCTAACAAAACAAATTTCCCTGATATCACAAGAAAACCAACTCTCCATTGGCAAGAGATCATACCGAATGTAAAAACATCGGCTAGACCAACTCTATAAGCAATACTTCTCACTGATGTCCATTGCAGAACTATTGGAAAGACCATCGCTGTCGCTAGGACTTCCAAGAAGCTCAACCATTGGAAATATCCCACATTGATGCAGAATATTAGTAGTCATTAGTTTATAAATAAAAGCCTGAAGACTTTAGGTATCCACGAGTTAGTCCTTTTATTACCAACTTAATCGTACACTGCATTTGACCATCGCACAGAACTGTTGGTCATTCCTTGTGGTCTCCACCATGACACACATTCACTACTTGTGCATTTCTGGAGAATCAAGCTGGGAATCTACAATATTCTCAACAAGTCTCTTGAAAATCCAAGTGGTCCCCACATCCGTCGGCTTGTCACTCAATTAGAGAAAACACAAAATTACAACTTCCACAGTAGGTTAGGAAAATCCTGAACACCGCGACATTGAAGGAGATTGACCAGTCGGGAAGTTAAGAAACTTTTGAACTATGCGACAAGGTTTCAAGGTTCGGGATTTGGGCGATAGGCTGATAAAGAAGACCAACAAAGGGTTAATCTGCCAAGTCTTTAACAAAGATACAAGCCAGCAAGTTGAGGCACAATTTCCAACAATCTCCCACTTGACGAAGACTTACTGGCTTCCTCCAAACTTGAAGTTAATGAAGGTCACGGGCTCCAAGGTCCATCGAATTGGCACACCACTTGTATTTGTCTGTGCTCACTGGTTTTGTCAATGCATCTGCAACATTTTCTAGAGTATCCACTTTTTCTAAAGAGACCTTTCCATCTTCCACCATATCTCATACAAAATGATACTACACATCAATATGTTTCATCTTGGCATGGAAAGTAGGATTTTTTGCCAAACAAATAGCACTCTAACTATCATAGTAAATTGTAATTTTCCCTGCATCAAACCCAATGTTAGAACACAAATTTTTTAACCAGATTTCTTCTTTACAGGTATGTGTTGCTACCATGTATTCTTCCTCTATAGTGGACAAAGCGACTACAACTTGTTGCTTACTCATCCAACTAATTGCACTGCCATTTATCATGAAAATATATCCACTAGTGGATCTTCTGTTGTCAATGTCCCCTACCCAATCAGAATCCACATAGCCTCGAATGTTGAGAGTCCTCTGTGATTCAACCAAATTTCCATGGTAACACAAAGCATATTTTGAAGTGCCCTTCAGATATCTAAACACTCTTTTCATAGCATCCCAATGTGTCCTTCCAAGATTTTCCATAAAATGACTAAGTAATCCCACTGCTTGGGCAATTTCTGGCCTTGTACAGACCATTGCATACATTAAACTGCTAATTGCACTAGCTTAAGGCACTCTGGTCATGTCCTCCATCTCAGTAGGAGATTTTGGATAGTCTTCTACAAACAGCTTTGTTCCCTGCAAAACTGGAACAACTAGCTACTTGCACTTAGTCATACAAAATCTCTCCACAACTATATTAATATACTTACTCTGACTAAGCCAAAGTTTTCTACTCTTCCTATCCCTGGTTATTTCCATTCCCATAATATACTTGGCTGCACCAAGATCTTTCATTTCAAACTTTGCAGACAACTGAGATTTTAGATTAGAAATCATTAACTTAGTATTGCCTATGAAAAACATATCAACAACATAGAGATCAATAATAAGAACACAATCATTTTCAGCTTTGTAGTACACACAATGATCAGATTTTGATCTTACAAATCCCAATGACAAAAAAAACATGTCAAACTTCTGGTACCACATTCTAGGAGATTGTTTTAATCCATACAAAAAAAATTTTAACTTTCAAACCAGATTTTATTTACCTTTTTCC